>JAVXUL010158534.1:0-13543 GCA_035590515.1 Trichilia minutiflora | reverse complement strand
CCAGAGATGCAGAGGATACATGATGTCTTCTATATATCCATGTTGAAGAAGCATGTACTTGATCCTTCTCATGTTATTAATATGCCATATGTCAACTTGAGAGAAGATTTGAAGTGTGAGGTGCAAACTGTGGTCATTCTTGATCGACAAGAGCGGACTTTGAGAAGCAAAGTCATCTCCATGGTAAAGGTTTTATGGAGGAGTGATGTTGTTGGGGAGATGACATGGGAGCCTGAGCTGCAGATGTGATGACAATACCCTCATCTTTTCCAGTATAAGCGTACGTTGAATTTTGAGGACAAAATTCTTTTAATGGGGTAGATTTGTGAACCCCGTGCTTGGATCTCGAGGGTATATTTGTCATTTCATATTTATTCTATTCTTGCTTTTGCATTAATTCTATACCCCGTATGCGTATAGGTGTGATTCTATATTTGTTTAGGGAGTGGAATTGGTTATGATGAAGATTTGAGAGTGAGAACACAGGGACTTTAGTGAAATTAAATGTTAATTTTATTTCAGTGGGACTCTAATGATATTTTTTAGTTAAGGGAAGTACTAGGGAGAAAGTATGCAATTCGTTCGAACGGATGCAAAATTCGTTTGACCGAATCAGGCAATTCATTCGAACGAAGCCCAGAACGTTCGAACGAAAAACAGAGGAACTCCTGGAAAAAATTTGGTGCCAAATTCTTTCAACCGAAACCTTATTCGTTCGATCGACTCATAATTCGTTAGAACAAATCTTGCGATTTGTTCGATCGAAGGCATCGTTCGTTCGAATGAATGTTAGTTCGTTCGACTAAACGGACGTGCATATCGAAATTACCCACTTCTAGAAGCTTCTCCTTAAGAAAACTTAAGGACAAAATGATAATTTTGCCATTTTTCTATAAATCGGGGGCCAAGGTCAAGATTTCACACGTTTCCCTCTCTTTTTCCTCCTCCCCTCTCACACTCACATTCTCTCTGTCTCTCTCTCTCAACTTTATTGCTTTTCGCTGGATTTTCGATTTCTCTTCTTCTATGACTTGCATTCTACGCGTCTAACTATCCAAGAACATCAATTTGATGGTAGACGCGTAGGAATCAAAAAGGGCATCTAGGGTTTTCTTCGAAGAAATTGGGGGTTTTCGACTTCTAGACGAAATCGAGAAAAATCGACCACACCACGAGGTTCGTAGCTTCATTTCTAACTCGTCTATATATATATTTACATATTTTAGTAACTTTGATTTGTATGGGTTTTCATATAGATTTTCTTAGATTTGTCGCCTGTATTCTAGTTTTAGAGCGTAATATGAGTTGTGATGAAGTCGTAGAAGTTGTAGGAAGTTAGATTTATGATTTCAGAGTTTTTAGGTGAATGTAAACAATAAATTCGATTACTGTTTCGATGAATGTGCGGGATCCACTAGTTTAAATCTCATAAATTAATTGTAATGCATTGGTTTAGTTATAATGTGGGTCCATATCAATATTAATTGGGTAATTTGGCATCTAACGAGGATTTTAGACGTTTTTGGATAGTGGTGCAATGTTAGAAATCCGAGATTAGCATACATTACACGCATTCGAGTCCCATTCATATTTTAGAATGCATGTTGATTTTATTTGAATATTTGTGATTAGGCGACGGTTCGCGATCGAAGTATCAGCGTGACTCGCCAAGGAACGAGGGGAACTAGGGAGTATATACCCTCCCTAAGTTGTGAGTGGACTATTTTCTACTTTGTTTATTTTATTTCAAACTTACTGTTATAATTTTGAGGAAACGCATATATGCATGAATGAATTTTATTTATTATTTTCCAATATATGGCATTCATTCAAATGAATTACACACTTTCTCCTCTGTCCTTCCCTTAACTGAAAATTATCATTGGGGTCCCATTCAAAATAAACTAACATTTAATTTCACTAAAGTCCTTGTGTTCTCACTCTTAATGCAAATGTATGAATAGAAAAAGTACAAAATAACAGATATACCCTTGGGATCTAAGCACAGGGCTCACAAGGATGGTCTGAAGCCCTTACAGATTTTGAGATTATATCATCCATCTATACTTCTATGGATTAACCTATTAGTGGCTTGAAGACTTTATTCACCAATCTTTGGAAATTAGCCCCTGGATTTTTTAGACCAAAAGGCATGACCTTATAATAGTACAACCCTTGATCAGTGATGAAGGCTGTCTTCTCCTAATTTGGTGGATGCAATGGTATCTGATTGTATCCTGAGAATGCATCCATGAAGCTCAATAGTTCGTGTCCCATCATAAAATCTACTAATTGGTCGGTTCGGGACAGGAAAAACTGTTCTTTAGGCATGCTTTGTTCAAGTCGGTGAAGTCAACAGACATCCTCCAATTTTCATTAGCTTTCTTGACTAGGACAACATTGGCTAACCAATCTGGATATTTGACTTTAGGATAAAATCAGAGCAATTTATCTACTTCTTCCCTGATAGTCCTTTGCCTTTCAGCATTGAAGACCCTCTTTTTTTGGCGGACTGGCTTGTGTGAAGTGCCAACTGCTAGATGGTGGGTTATAACTCCGTTGTTAATTCCTGGCAGATTTGCATGACTCCAGGCGAATACATTGGTATTTTGCCTTAAGGTTTCTATCACATCCTGCTCTGCTCAGGGTTTAGTTGGGTGCCAACCCTGATGACCCTTTCAGGGTAACGCTCATCCATGCCCACACTGGTAAGGGTTTCTTCTGGTTCCAGCCTAAGAGCTGACAATTCTTCATGTTCTTTAACCCGAACAATAGGTGATTCTCTTAATTTTATTCCTGCGCTGATTGAGGGATTATTGCTCTGCTCAGGGGGATCCTCCAATGGCCTCTTGCAAAAATAATAAGCCTGTTTGGAGGAGGTGGTCAAACACGACCTCGATTCCCTTTGATTACCCCTTATAATGCCAATCTCTTCCCCTGCCCTGAATTTCAGCTTCAGATAATAGATACTTTCCACTGCCTTGGTATTCTTGAGGAAGGGCCTTCTCAGGATGGCGGAGTAGGGCATCTTTAAGTCAACCACCTGAAAACACACCGTGGCAATTTTTTGATAAGGTTTGTCCCTCATGGTGACTGGCAGTTGTATTGATCCCAGGGGAGTAATGCATGAATCGTCGAACTCATGTAAAGTGGAATTGGGTGGGATCAACTCTAGGTCTTCTATGCCCAGGAAGTCCAGCATATCTTTAAAAATTATATCTGTCGAACTACCTGTATCAATCAAGATCCTGCTGACCTGCTTTGATGTGAATCCTATTTCTACTACCAAGGTATCATCGTAGAGGTAGTGGACCTCTACTTCATCTTCATCTATAAAAATGATAGGCACGATGGAAATATTTGCCTCTTGTTTGCTTGCACATTCATCACTTAGACATCGAAAGAATGACTGGACAGTGAGTTGCACGTATAATTCCTATAAGAATTGTTTGATAATCCTGTCAGGGTGGGTCCTCCTGAGATGACCATGACACTGGGATTCGGCTCAGGGTAGTCCTCATCATTCTGATGTTGTTGGACCCTGGGAGGAGGTGTTGGGAATCGATGTAATTTGTGAGATAACTGTTTTTTACCAGTACCTCAATTTGATTCCCCAAATCTTCGCAATGATTAGTGGTGTAACCACTTTCCTTATGGATTCACAGAATCGCCCCTTGGTCTTTTTGGGCACCTTCACTTTCATGGCCCGAGGACGTGGTGCAAGAGACCTTGACTCTTCGCGTACTCATATACTTTAGATAGAGGATCTTTCAATAGAGTAAACCTCTAGGTAGCTAACTGTTCCACCCTTTTGGGAGGGCTTCTTAGTGAATGCTGTTTTAGGGGCCTATCATCTTTAGGGGGTCGGGGTAAAAACCTTCCCTGACCCCTATCTCCCCTGTCTGTATCTCTTTTATCATGCATAAAATTCCCATATCGAGACTTTTTTCCTTTCTGCCATGCCTCCTGAGGATGTTCCTTCCTGACTGGGATCGCTTGGGATTCTTCTTTCATTCTTAGCATCATCTCCCCTTCAATTTTGATTTCATTTAGCAGTTCCATTCGGGTTACTTCATAAGTGTCCATTGTACGCCGATGAATGGGGTACCAAGCCCTTTCCAATCGCAGGCCCTTTTTTAAATTTTCCAGGGCCAAGGGATGATGGTAAGCCCCTAATTCCATTACCTCTTCATGGTACCTGCACAAAAACTTTTCAAAGTTTCTTTTGCGCCTTGGCATATTGACAATAAGGTGCTCAAATTTTGACTGGTGGAAATCACCCCTTTCAATTCATTTTCAAATAGAGTCACCAGTTGATTGAAGTTGTTGATGTTGGATGGTGGCAAATTTTTGTACCAACATCTTGCTGGTCCTTCCAAAGTTAGGGAGAAAGGATGGTACATTTGCAACTCAGTTAGACCCTGAATCAATATCATTTCCCTGGACATATCAACGTCCAGGGTCAGGTTAGTCTTCCTTGAGTAGGGAGGTAGTTGGGGTATTTTGAATTTACTGGGGAGAACCAAGGATAAAATCTCCTCTAAGAAAGGGGATTTTGACCCTGAGACAGGAATCCTTTCTATTTTTGAGTTCCTCTCCTGAGCAGGGACGTTATAGGCCCCTATCTCACACAACATCTTCTTCATGTACTCCTTTATCTCTCTTCTACTGACTACTGTAATCACTTCCTTTTCTCGAGCATGCTTCTCATTGAGATAAAACCTCATGTCGATGGAGGCAAGGCTGGGCTCAATTTTTGACTGATCTACCCCTCTGTACTTCTTATTTCCCCTGTTTCTTCGGTGGTCATACCTTTCGTAAATTTTGAAGGGTGTGTTAATTTCCTGAGGCGCACGAGGCTTCTCCAAACTTTCAATTGCCTTGGCCTTCCCTTTTTGCCTAGGTGTCAATCTCTGCTCACGCACATGGCTATATTATTATCTGGATCCTCGAACTCTTTTTGCACCACCCCTTCGGGGAGCATGACTTTTTAGGCTCTCAGAAGCCAGTGGTGTTCTTCCTTCTCTCAATGAAATGGTCTCCTTGGCCATCTGCGTCTAGACCTCCAGGAGCTCCTTTTCCAATGCTTCTGTCCTGCTGGCTAAAAATCCATCCACATGTCTATTTTCTGACCAGGGTCCCTCCCTGGTCAGGGAAATTTTTTCTCCTCCACAAGCAGTACTTTTTCTGGAGCTGGAATCTTTATCTCCTTGTCTTCTTTCTGACATTTCAAACTTTTTCTAAGGAAAAATTTTCAAAAAACACTTATTTCTTCCTCTATACACGATTCTTTGTTTGTTTCCCACAGATGGTGCCAGCTATTGATGCAAGAATTATTCGTGGACCCTTCTCGTGGCTAACGTGGAATGACCCAGCTGATGAGGTATGAGGGTGATGTGGCTATTTGTCGGAAGGAGATTTCTAAACTAGAGAATGATTGTAAGTGTGGCTGTTTCTGACAAAGCTTCACCTCTTAAGCCTGTAAAGAAAGTAAACACCTTCGGAGTAACACCGAGAGGGGTTCCCGATGGAAAAACTCCAATGCCTAAGTCAAAAAATAGATGGAGAAATAAAAGGTGTTTCTGGTGAAGGCAGCAAGAAGAGATTGAAAATGACCAAAAATGAGAGAAGAATTTGTGAAAATTACCCAATAGAGACAATGAAGGCAAACCAATGAAAAATGAGGCTGTCGGATCTCTCTCAATCTGTAAGTGTGGCTTGAGTGTTTTCAAGACCAACTCTTTTGTCGTTAAAGAAGTTTGATTTATATAGTTCCCCTTCTTTAAACAATGACATGACTTGGCATCGGAGAATGGGAAGGATGTGATGTCTGCCATGGGGCAGTGTGTAGCCAATTTTCTTTAATTATGCTGTCACATCTACAGACTTTGTAGGCCTGTCACCGTCCCATCACTTAAATAGTCAGAGGACGGGATGGGTGCTTTTAGTGGGTCAGTTGTCATCAATCATTCCTATTTTTGAGTGAAAGGGGTACATGTCTGCTGATACCCTAGTCAAAGATTGCTTGCAAGTTAGTTGTAGAAGGAATCCTGGCCTGGGGTGATTTCCCTAGGAAGCTATTCTGATTCCTGAGTTGGCAGGTGACTGCAAACTCTAACTTTCGAACACCTGAGATGCGTTGTTGATAACAGTAGAGAATCCTGAGAAGGCGATTCTGTCTTCTTGCCTTTAAGATGTTTGGAATCTTGAGACAATGATGATTCTCTAGGGTTGCAGGTTGCCTGGGTTGGATATCATCAGGTATCTTAGAACCCCTGAGCAGGGAGACACCTAGGATGGAATGCCCCTAAGACGGAGACTTTATAGATTCACGCCTGACCTCCTGCCACGTGTCTTACTGATGGATGTCCAATTCTTACTTGGAACGGTGGAATTCCTGAGTTAGTGGATACCTAAGAAAGTAGAATCACTGAACCGGGGTGCCTGAGACGTAGTATACCTGAGAAGAGAGCAGCCTGGGATACATTTGGCCTCCTACCATGTGTCTTATTGATTGGGTGTCCATATGTCACCTCAATTTTTCCCCTAAACACTATTTATAATGTTTATTGTGCATGTTATTTATTTATTTATTTATAAATTAAAGTATCTATTATTCATATGTGTATGTTGCTTCCTCTTCTGATCATACTAAGGCAGAGTACGCATATGAGTTGCTTAGATAATTAGACTATCGAATAGTTCCTTACATAAGTGATATCAACTAGGCATCAAACTATATAGTAGGCACACTGAATACCTTCGATGAATATCATAAGATGATATTGGCACGGTAATGCGAGGGTTATATTATAAGGGTATTAGTGTGGATTAACAGTTAGAGAATTATTTTTCGAATATGACCACGATATGATAAATCACACAGATGTATAAAGTTATTGATTTGTCATTTGATTGTGCTAGTATGAGAATTGTTCCTCATACCTGAGGTGTCATAGACAACATTTATTATAGATGCATATAGTTCATAATATGTATACATACGAGACTCATCGGAAAATTGTAAACATGTGAAAAATAAAGTTTTTAGCCAAAGCTTATAAATTCACACGAAAGAGTTTGTGATGACGAGTTTATATATTATTGACCATTGGTCGGAGTTATGACTGAGTTTTAGTTGTGAGACATAATTTAGTTGGGATTAGTTGAACGAAAGGAATTTATCCATACAGGATGTGTGATCTAATATAAAGGTTTGATGAAGACGTTCTTCATTATGGTTTTAAGGGATATAGCACATTGCTAGTATCAACTATGGTCGTTGAGCAATTAAGTTATTCGAAACAGTTGCGATTGAATCGTTTCTAGGTCACAAATAATTCTGTAATGAATCCAAAAGGTTATAACCAATAACTAGGGGTTGTTCTTGCTATGAGAGAGAGTTAATATTATCCGCAAGAGAGCTAGTACCCTCGGAGATAATATTAGATCGAAAAGTGTAAACCGTTTACACGTTAAATAGGTGTAACAAGTTTAAGAGCTTGAAAATTGACCCAAATCTGACTTAAAGTAAGTTACATTATTCTATTTATATTTAGATATTAAAATGAAATTAAAATAGGTTTGGTCAAAGTTGGTTAAACCTGACTTGGGACCTAAATATCATATTTTTAAAGTTTTAGGACCTAAGTAAAATTTTATATTTACTATTACAAAGCTTTAGGACAAACTTTGGGAGCCATTTGTCTTTGAGTTAAAAGACTTTTGAAAATGATCATATGCCTATAAATAGGGGTCTAACTTTTGAAAATTGCATAAGTTGCCATAAATTTCAAAAGGCTCTGAAGGCTCTTTCTCTTTCAAATTCGGACAAGCTAGTTCTAGTCCTTAAGATTTTTGTCACGCCCTAACCTGTAGGTCTCACACGTGACAACAGCCACAGACTTTCATGTGATACTCAATTACACATAATACATCCTAAGAGCCTATAAGGCATTTGCAAAACCTGTTTTCGAAAACATTTATGAGACACTTCTAATACAGTTCCAACCAAATACCCAAACTTCAAAATGAATTTCTCAATCAAATCCCAAATACTTCAAAATATATACAAATCATTTCATAAAATGATCATCCAAATATAATTTCTGTGGAGTGGATCCATCCAAAATATAATTCAAACAAAATTTACAAATTCTTTTACAATCCATAGAAAAATGAATAAATAATATTTTAAAATTTTAAAGATAAACCTAGTGGACTACAATATGATCTAAGTGAGTCAATCTCGAAAGTATACCTGATACCTTTAACAGCTGGAGCGATCACCACCAAACTAAAGCGTGCATCTTTTTGTCTATCCTGAAACTGAAGAGTGAGGGGGGTGAGTATACAAAAATATACTTCATGAGTGAACTAAGAAGTTAGCTAAATAAATAACACTCGATCCGGCATAGAAAAAGTATAGATTAAACACATCATAAAACCACTTGATTTAAAAATATTTCTTTTAGTTTGAAAAAACTCAAAACATATATCAAAAATTATTGGGTTGGCTCCCTTTCCCCACGATCACCCTGGCCTTGGGTACCCTGAGACCATCAGTGGGTTTTATATGTAGTAAAAACATGCTATTTATAAAAATCCATTTTTAAATGCAAAGAAATAAATAATGCATGGACTAGTTATATAAAAACAAGCCCACTACTGACGTTCGCGTCGAATTAGTTATGTGGTGATATCTGTGACTAATCCGACGAGACTCACAGGGGGTCGAATCACACCACATCATCACAATAACACAATCATACACCACCCTCACCTGTGAAGCCTCCATTCACTTATGCAACCTCTCTATCAGGCCGACCCTAGGCTACCATCTATACCACTCACCTAGGTGTCCACATCCAAGTAGACTCCCTCAGGCTACCACCCTGTAGCTACCGTAAATATCCCAGCCCTCATTGCTATTATCACCCATGTGTATATCAATATCCATATGTTTCTCAAATATCACAATATACAAATTATCCAAATAATTATCAATAGATATAATCATCTCATAAATTGGCCATCGACCATCATTTACATAAAATATATGCATCAAGTTGATTGAATCCAACATGTAAATTAAACATCATTTCAAAACCATATGAAATCATAAATATGCAGCTTTGCATATATAAGAGTAGTAAACATAATCATTCATAACACAAATACATATTGTTTTAAGTATAAATGAAATAAGATTTTATTAGAATAACAAAAATAGAGAGAGTTCACTCACACTTAAAGAGGATATACACTTTCTAGTTCCCCTCATTTTTCAACATGTCATATGATTCCTTGCTTTGTACCATCGCCTAAACATATGTGTTAAAACATATTAATACTAGATTCAAATCTATAGATAAAGATCGTATGTGCGAAATGAATGCTAACTCAGGTTTTTCTAAAATCGATTAACATATAAAATCGAGTAAAACCCTCATTATTCGTCCAATTTTCCATATATTGCTACCATGAACCCACATTATAGCTAGGCTAACGTATTTCAACTTGGTTCTACAAAATTGATAAGTAGACCCCATAGGCTTGTTGGAACAGTAACCTAGTTACATTTATACCTAACTGAAATTTCTGAATTCACATCCAAAGCTTCCTAACAACTTACCTGACCTTACTACAATCTAATTAATGCGTAAAAACCCAAATATATATGACGAAACTAATAAAAACTACTCGAATAAACAGTAAAATCCGTGAGTATGAAAATCTATAAAATACAAAATAAAAGATACAAACGTGTTAGAAATGGTGCTATTTACCTCGTGGCATCGTTGGTTTGCTTTGATTCCACCTAGAATGCGAAAATCCCCAAATTTTGGATTCGAAACCCTAGCTCCCCTTTTTGTTTTTCGTGCTTCTACCTTTAAATTGACATTCCCAAGAAGTTAGATACAGAGGATGTGATTGATAGGTAAAAAGAAATCCAAAATGTGACAAAATATGGGTGAGAGTTTAGAGAGAAAGAGAGAGCGTGCGTGAGGGAGAGGGAGAGGGAAAGGAGAAGGGGAAGAGGAAAAGAAGAAGCAAAATGTGAAATTTAGGGCCTTGGCCCCCTATTTATAGAAAAAGGACAAAATTACCATTTTGTTCTTAAGTAATATAAGGGAGAATCTTCTGGAAGAGGGTAAAAATCGTCTTTTTGCACCCGTTTGATCGATCAAATTGGAGTTCGTTCGAACGAATCCTTCAACACTTCAAAAAGTCAGGGGACTTCTATTTCGCCACTCGAATGAATCCTTACTCGTTCAAATGAGGCAAGCATCTCGACTGAACGAACATCTATTCGATCGAATGAAATCCCTATTCATTCGAACGAATTTGAAACCATAAATTTTTCAAGGAGTCTTTAAAATGTTGGTCGAACGAATCACTCTATTTGATCGATCGAACCCGCCAAAATGAAAAATTCACGTGAATCTTTCCTAAATTAGAAAATATTATTGAGTCTCACTCAAAATAAAATATTTAATTACGTTGAGGTCTCTATGATTATGACCTCAAAACTCTATCTTAACCACCTTAAATCCTCAAAACAAAAATACAATCACGATGGTGTGTCAACTATGTACGATGCGATCACAATTACATATAAAATAAAAATATAAAATTATCGATATGCCCTTGTGATCTACGCATGGGGCTCACAGTTTTAATTCTTGGAGATCCTACACATTTGGGATTTTCATCAATCTTCAATCAAAGTTTAGGTATTTTTCATGGATTTTATTATTTTTGGCGTATTTTGACATTTATGCTACATTTATCAATCAAACTTGATAAAGCATGATTCAACCTTTCATAAATTTGGATGACAAGTCAAACCATAAGGCCAAAAGTCAATGAAGAGAGCATTGATGCTCAGAGAAAGTTGGACTATGAACTCTGGTCAAGAAAAAGCACACGATGCTTGAAGACCGTTGGGCCATAAAGTTAGTACAAAACTTACTTTTCAATAAAAATTATTTTTTTACTAAAAACTATAGGGCTTGATATTTAAGGAGAATTCTATGAAAGATTGACCTTGAGGTCATCTATATCTCTAAAATCATGACCTAAGATTATCTTTATCTCCAAAATTTCGACCTTAGAGTCACTTATATCTCACTTAAACTCAAGGTCATCTACATCTCACCCATTCTCTGGGTGAAATTAACTTGACCTTGAGAAGTGGGAAACGGTTAGAAGAAAGGTTATGTGGCAACTCTTAGGAGTGTGTGGCAACTTCAAAGAAAGCATGAAAACCCTTAGATCAATATCAATGCATCCATTAACTTACTTTTCCATAATAACACATGTCAAGAATACATACATTTGAGAATACCACCACTTTTTAGTATTAATACATGATAGGTATGTAGTAACTACAAACATCTATAAAAAGGTAAGAGATGGTAAGAAAAAGGTATTTCAAGATTTTATATTCAAACTCTTAAATCTTTATTAATAGAAACTTGCTACTAATTTATTTATCTTATTTTCTCTCTCTATAAAAAAAACCATAAATCTAACTTGAATGTCAAAGTGCTTTCATCGAACAACCAACATTTCTTTAATTTTCTTCTTTATTTGTATATTCAAATTATCTAACAAACTCAAAGGTTCAATTGTTTGATGCTTGAATTTAAGTTCAAGAAAATTCATGTATTAACGTTCATTATCAATATTAATGTATCATTTAGAGGTGGCAAAGGATCGGCCTGGCCTAGTACAACCCATGAAAATGAGATCCTTACGGCCTAATATACTGGGCCTGCCCGACCTGAAAAAAAATAAAAGCCCGACACAGCCCTTTTGTGCTGAGTTTGCAGGTCAAAATATTATTTTAATAATAATTTTTATTATTTTAATAATATATTTATACTATTTATGAGCAGCATGGCCCATCATAGGCTCGTGTCGAGCTTGGCTCGAGGGCCTAATCTCTTGGCCAGGCACGATCCTTTTAATGGGTCAAACTGTGTCGGGCTTTTACTATTCATAAGTCGACTCGATCCGACCCGACCTGACCTATTTGTCACCTCTAGTATCATTCATATTTTAAATATTAAATATTATTTTTTAAGTACAAAATCTGAAACTAAAGTATTTATATTCCTTGATTTTATAGCCACTATCTTATTTCTTGTCATGATAAAAATAAGTTAAATATAGTCCTAATAAAATTAATGGTGTAGAAATTTAATTTTCAAATATCTTATTTTTAATGTTTCAAATATCTTATTTCTCTTTAACAGCTATATTTTTTAAAGATTATATAAATACATCACAAAAATCATTTTGTTTAGTTTTTTCAAGAACCATTTCACTGTTTTATCAATCTTTAAAGCATCAAATCTTTCTTCAACTTATCATTTGAAAAGATGACAAATCAAATTCTAGTTTTTCATTGCAACATATTTTTTGTAAGAAATTCAAAAGGGTTGTATTTGAAGTCCCAGTTGGCAAGCTCCAAGAGGGGGTGAATTAGAGATTAATAATTTTGGAATAAAAATTAATGCTAATGCAATGAATGTTGAGAAGAAAAATCAAACACAGAAATGAGACACTCAGTTTTTATAGTGGTTCAACAGAACGTCTATGTCCACTCTTCTCAATTGAATCCTTTCACACCAAGGATCACTGATAACTTATTTGAACGAGTCAAGTGCAACCCAAAACAACTCCTTCTTTCATTGGTGAAGGGCAACCTCACAAAAATGACTTTCTTTTGAGCGGGTGAAGTGCAACCCAATACAATGATTCTTCTTATCACAGGTGAAGAGAAACTGACAATTAATTCACACGAATTAATTTTAATAACTCTCTTAAAGAGTAACTGTTCAATATGAATAATTTCTATCACTAAAAATTAAATACAAATAATGAAAATGAGAGAATAAACAAAGTATATTATAGAAGAATATTTTCTTGCTCAGATGGTTGTTCTTAATGCTTGTTCTTTTTGTCTTCAAAACTTGATGTTTATATATTTGTAATAATTTCTTCACAATGGTCCTTTTTACCTTCATTAATGGCAGTATTGAATGTCTCTGAACTAGTCATTACAGACTTAATTTTTACAAGGGTATCGATACATTTGAGATGGTCAGCCTAAAGCTATTGATACGTTTTTCATTGTATCAAAACAATTTGACGTAAAAGAAATGAAGTCCATCATGAAAGTGTTTGATCCAGGCCTCAGGGTATCGATGCGTTTGAAGAACCATCAAAGGGTATCGATACGTTTGTGAAGAGGTTCCGAAAAGTTTGAGTGCAGACCAAAGGTGTTTATACGTTTTGTGAAGGGTTCTGAAACTCGGGCTTTAATTTTGAACTGTAGCTAAAATGTGTCGATACGTTTACGTAATGTATCGATATGTTGGTACCTTGGTGAGCTTTCTTGATACTTTCTTAACTTTTCTCACCTGCAAAAAACATATACTCTCTCCAAAAGAGAAAGTGACTTATATTTGTTCATTTTAACAATTAAATCAATACAAATATGTTCATTTAAAGTAAAGATCATCATATATAT
>JAVXUL010158513.1:0-13544 GCA_035590515.1 Trichilia minutiflora | reverse complement strand
GGATACGACACTTGGACTCACCGGACTATACTATAACAAGACTACCTATACTTGGGTACAAAATCTAAATGAGATCACTATGTATTGAATTAAAATTTAATAATTTCATACTCGAGTCATAGTTGATATCTTATAATTGTGACTTATAATCTTATGAGCTCAAAATTTGTTATCATCAAAAATATCTTTAACAATCTCGTCCATTAATCATATCACTATAAACTCAAGATGATTTTCATTACATATGTTATAACATATATCAATAGAACCAAATAACATAGATAAGTATAGATATGTAGTATAAAAATTGTATGTAATATGATTTTAATATACTTATTTTTAATTGGTCTAATTTTATTCTTTAGTGGGATCAAACCAACAAATTCAGAATATAAATAAACCAAATTTCTTATATTATAATATATAACTATAGTATATATATATACTATAACTATAGTATATATATACTATAATATAAATAAACCAACATATCAGTAATTGAAAAGCATTCAAATATATATACACTCTCACTAAAACCACATATCTTTAAAGGATATAACACCCATATGAGTAGTGTGCTTATGAAAGAGCTTGGATAGTAATCTCTTAGTGAGTAGATCCATAGTTAAGAGTTTGTACCAATATGCTTAATAAATACCTGATCATCGAACTCTTTTTTTAACAACCAAAAACGTGATATCCATATTTTTCGACTTCATTGAGCTTTTATTATTATTAGAATACAGCTGTTAATTTATTGTCACATAATATCTTTAGTGATCTTTCTATTCTATCCATAATTCACAATGCAGTGACAAAATTTTGTAACCAAATTTTATGATTGAATGTCTCATAACATGCTATGAATTATGCTACTGTACGTGGTAAAAGAAATTATGAGTGTCTGCTTAATATTCTTCTAAAGAATAGCTCCTCTAACTAATATCTAATATAGATTTTTTCCTGTCTTCGAACCTAACATAATTTCAAACTTATCCATTTTTTTGTACATATATATAGTCTTTTGGTCTTTATAAATATTATATTACTTGTTTGGCTGCTTTGCAATGACTTATTCTAAGATTATTTAAGTACTTGCTCAGCATTCCAATAATGTACGCAATATCTGGGCACGTAGATATTTTTGTATACATTATACCCCTTACTATTGAAGTATAAGGAATTTTTACCATCTTTTTTATCTCAAACTCATTCTTAGGGTATTGACAAATACTGAACTTGTATACCTTTGTAACAAAGATATCACCTAGTTTACAATTCAGTATGTCAAATCTCTCGAGAGCTTTCTTGATATAACACTTTTATGATAGCCTAAATATATTTTGAGAGCGATTCTATATGCCTAATAAAAAATAAACATCACCAAGATTTTTTATTTCAAATTACTTTACTAAAAATCTCTTAGTTTTGTGTAATAAGCCTATATTATTGCTAGTAAGAAGTATGTCATTGACATATAAAATTAAAAAAAAAATTATGCTTACTCCCATTGAGCTTGTGATATGTATATACAATTATCAATCGCGTTTATCTTAAAATAGAATAAGACAATAACTTGATGATATTTATAATAAGATTGATGAGAAACTTATGTGAGCCTATAGATCGATTTCTTTAATTTGAAAACTATTTTCTTTGAATCTCCCGATATAAAGTTTTTTGTTGTATGATATGTAGCCTTTTCATTTATCTAGTGTAACTCAAAATTAAAATGTGCCTCAAGTGTTATTATTGTTCTAAAAGAGTCTTTTGATAAAATTGAAGAGAAAATCTCTTTATAATTAATACCTTCTTTCTAAGTAAAGTCTTTTACAACAAGATGAATTTTATATCTCTCGATATCATCCTTCAAATCCCTCTTAGTTTTAAATATCCATTTATAACTAATGGGTTTCATATCTTTAGGCAATAGGACAAGATCCCAAATATAATTGTCTTTAATGGACTTTGTTTCCTTAATCACGGCATAAATTCATGTTTGAGAGTTAGAACTTTGCATGATTAATGCAAGTCAATTGGATCATCTTCCACTATTTCAATGTTAACTTCATGTTCTTGAAGAAATATGAAACGATTATTTGGAACCCCACTTCTCCTTTCTCTAGTGGATTTCCATAATAGCTTTGATTCTTAAGGTTGTAGAGTTTGTTCTTCTAAAATAATTTCTTAATTTTGAATCAATAGTTCCTTAAAAATGTCTTGTTGTTTTGAATTTTGTTACTTGAATAACATCAAGAATAAAATCCTGATCATTGTCCGTAACAACTAAGGGAATAATAATATATTTCTCTTCTAAGAAAAAGTCTTTAATCTTAATTTTTCCTTGCAAACTCAATTTCCTCAAAGAACCAAAAATTTTTCATTTCAAAAATTGATCTGGTAGTGAGATCATAAAATTTATAACCCCTAAACCTCTAATAGTATCCAATAAAATAGTAATTCATAGTTGATGGGTGATTTTATCACTCATTCTTTGATTAAGATTTGTTTAGCTTCGAGCATTTTCATTGATATTTTTATATTCTTATGGTTTGTTTGTATGTAGATAATAAATCCAATAAATTCTTCAAGGAATGTGAAGAAATGACCAGGTTTTGGAGCCTTTTAAAGATAATTAAAGGAATGCCAAGTGAAAGAAGCAAGCTTTTTAACAGAGATCAATGCAATGCAGAAATAAGATTGATCTTTGGAGGTTCAAAGGTATTTTTAACATCTTAGAGGTTTACAATAAAGAAGTTATCTTTTATACTTTGTAGTAGATGAATTAAGGTTTTCAGTGTGCTCATAAGTTAGATTCTGAGATCGTTTAGGCTTCTAAAATCAAGCTTAAAAATATGAAATTCAAATACATTTTAAAAATGAGTACTGTTTAAAGAATCAGTCATATCTTGACTTTTAGATGTTAAAATTAGACAATTCAAGTTTCATTGGAAAGATAACTTTAAGAAAAAAGAGCTTTTATGAAGATTCTAACTACAACTATATTTAAAGTCATCTAGGATGTAAACATTAAGCTTGAAAAAGAGCTTTTGCATGAAGATAGGGTGTTGAAAACCAAAGAAGCAACCCGTGGGGTAGTGCTTGGGTGTAACAAAGCCCAGTTACAGTGCTTGGCATTGTCAGATAGTAAGCATATGTCTTAACAATCAAATTCATAGCTGTAGTACACTACACCTCCTCCCCCTATGTTTTTTTCCTCTTATCACCCTTTTTGTGATCTAAGTATAAAATAAGAACATTGAGGACTTCAAAACCAGCCAATCATGATGCTTAAAATGAGAGAAATCTTGAAATCTCTATACAAATCATGCAAAGAGATAACAGAATATAAAGATTGAAAGCGGATCCATAAAATATTATCGATTAGTATTTGATAATACTTGATAATATTACCAGAGAAGCCCAAGAAGAGATCCACTGAATATAAAGAAAGGTCTAATTATAAGTGCTAGAGCCAAAAAAATGTGTAAAGCTTTGAATAAGCTGATTCAAGTAATAAGGAGTAGTATTGAAACAAAACCATCAAATATAATCAATCTTAGCAATTTAAGGACAGAAGAGGAGATATAATTGATTAATTTGATTCAAGTCTAGAACTAAGTTAATTAAGTAGAGCTTTATGGTTTGGGCTTTAGTTATATCAATTATATTATGAAGATGTGTTAATTGTTATTTGGGTTGGACATTTATTTAGTCTAAAAAATTTTTATTTTATTTTATTTGGGCTGAACATTTGTTTAAGTTAAGCTCAAAGTCTTTTCTATTTATTGGAATCTATTTAAGGTTAGGAAATCCTTATTGAGGAAATATATTAATTACTTATATAGGATTATATTAGTTGCCTATATAAATGCATGTTTTGTTAGGGATAGGGAACAGTAAACGTGAATAACAAATTGAGAATTTTCTCTTTGTTCTTTTAAAATTTATTCAGAACTTATCAAGAATTCAATCTTGTGGCATTCTAATCTTGACTTATCATCTCGAATCTCTTTTCGAGTGTGGCATCTTCACTTTCATCTTACTTGTACCTTTGATTCATTGTTTGTTTATATTTTTGGGTCTAGTGTTTAACATACCTTGATTTTTGGATTAAACTAAATGATTAGGTTAAGGTTCACCATAACCTGTGTTTGGCTTTTCTAGGAATCAGATCAACAATGTTGGTTGAGGATTACATGGCTAAACATCCTAGGTTCACATCAAAAATCTTGAAATTCTATACAGATTATGCAAAGAGATAACATAATACAAAGATTAAAAGTAGATCGTCTTGGGTTTTGCTTTCTTTTCTTATTTTTCCTATTTTCTTTGTAAATGAACCATGAAAATATTGATTTGTATTGTGTTTATTTTAGTTTTTATATTAATTTAAATTATAATCTAAAGATTTGTATCATTGATGCCTTGTGGATGATTTATTTGCCTAATTTATCTATTGAATCTTTTTATTAGTTTATTTTATACTATTCTATGCTTAATGTCTCTAATTTCTTGATTAAGAATTAGTTGATACTAAACTTAGGATGAGGCCTCAAAAAAGGTTATCTTAGCTTAGAAAATGGATAGTATAACTTAAGTAATTAATGAGTTATGTGATTGTTAATGCCTATGAAAACTAATCAAGAGAGAAATGAATACAATGAACTCGAACTCTCTATTTTAGGTAACAATTTAGAGTTTCTCGGAGTGATAAACGAGAAATACATATTAAAAACTAGATAAGCTATTGAAATTAGGATTTAAGGTTTTGATTGGCTTGACCTTGAAAGACGTAGATGATTGAGTTATAAATCTTATGTTATAGACTCAGAAAAAAGATTGGATAATAAACAAGATAATTTGATTGCCTAATTGTTTATGTACTCTTTTCCTAAGTTTATTTGTATTATACCATACTTAATGCTTCTAGTTCTTTCACCATGTACTAGATGATTTTAAATTTAGGATTTGACCTCAAGAGAGATAATCTTATATTAGAACTTGGATAATATAACCTAGGATATTAATGAGTAGTTAGGAGACCACTGATCACTTTAAAGACTATTAGAGAGAATTCAAGAACTTAATACATTTTTAATTCTTAGATTTAGAAAGGGATATCAAATTTGACATTTTCGAATAGACTTAGCTCGATCTCGGGAGAGGTAGCCAAATGAATTAATATTCTTATATTATAAGCTTAGGATTGATTGAATAACACATTGGTGTGAAAAATACAGTTAAAGGCTAAGTGAAATCAATTTTCTAGAATATTTATATTTCAAGTTTTTTAATTATTTATGGATGTGCTCATGTATAGTATATACCATATTAGTTGTAATTTTAATTAGAATGATTTTAATTATTATTTTAATTGATTTTTGAATAAAATTAATTTTAATTCATTTATAGTTTTTAATAGAATTTAAATTAATTTCTTATAGGATTGACAACCTAAACTCATATATTCTATACTATAAAACTGAACACCGTAAACTTGCAATCAATTTTTACACATGCACCGCATCTCAAACAACAATTCAAAAGTTCAATTTCTCTTTATTTGGCCTCCTGTGCCTCAACTAGACAACCTCTAATGTGCAAGTGATTTAAACCAGATTTCTTTTCCATCTAAAGCTCGTAGTGGATTTTCGTAATTGCTTTAGTTAAAACTCTATTAAGTATATAAATTATAGTCTTTATTACTTCTCCTCGTAGAGATTCCAATAAAGTAGAATAACTAATATACTTTTTACTATATTTCATCTCTTAGTAACACCATTCATCCTAGGCATCTCTAACATAGTGTATTATAGGATGATACTGCACTCTTTTAGAAATTTAGCAAATAATTTTGGACGTTATTCACTTGTTCCATTATATCTGTTGTAATACTCACTACCACAGTTAGATTAGATGCTTTTAATCTTTTTGTTGATTTGGTTCTCAACTTCAGCTTATAACTTTTGAAAATATCTCGAGATTGAGACTTCTCATGAATCAGATATATATAGTCATAAAAAGTCGTCTATGAATATAATAAAATATTGTTAATCATTTTAACAAATTGTAAAGAATAGCTCATAAATATTCTTATGCGTCAATTCTTAGATGTTTAAAGTCCTATTACCACATAATCTCCTTATATTTGTTTATTTTTTCTTAATATAATTAATACAAATTTCAAAATATATAAAATCAAGGGTATTAAAAACCCCATTAGACATAAGTCACTCAATTCTTCTCTTAAAGATATGCATTAAACATTTATCCTATTGTAAAATAGAATTCTCATTGATTAATTTTTATTTTAAAGCTTGTGTACTTGCATATAACGTTTCATTATATAAGCAATTGTATCCAGAAAATATGGTTAACCAACGATAAAGAACTGATATCAATAAGTTTTGAATTTTGAAAGAGACTAAATTAACTATTTTTAAGTGGACAAGAGTAACTGAATTCGTCAAATATAGAAACAAAAACTAAATTTTGTCTAAATCATGGTACAATATATTTCTTATTGAAATTTAAATAACAACTAATCTTTAACAAGTTTTAAAAATTCTGATAGCCTCAACTTTCACTAATTTTCTATCATATACATAGATATATCTTTCATCATCAATTGACATTTGACAAATTAGACAACCTTCCACAAAAACACTTATATGAATAATAGCATTGAAATATGTCCACCAAGTGTGTTATTTAGATAACAAAGTTAAATTGACCTCATAACAAACAAGAGTAAGAAGTGTACCTTTCTTTGCATGTCATGCATGATAGTTGGTACATTCTTTTCTTTTTTTTTATATCTACCACTTTCATAAGCAAAAGCCTTATCCTTTTGCCTTTTTTGTTTCATTTGTGATATAACACTTTTAGTTTCTTTACTCTTTTTTCTTTTCTTGCTCTTGTCCTTAGAGATTGTTGCCAGATGAGCACTTTCTATCTTTTCTTGCATCAATCTATAACATCTGGTCTAACATTGTCAATGATATTATCCGCTTTAGCCCAACCCATGAACCCTCATGGTTTTTTCTTGGTAATAGGCTCAAACTTATCCCAAAAAGTCTTATTAATAACTTGGTTCCAACTCCACATATATAGACTAAAATTTTCTTTTTCATTCTAATGTGGAACTTGGTCTTACCCTCATAGTTATCTTGAAGCCTACCAGGAATTACTCCTTACTCAGGCATTCTCATCTTGGCGTCACTCCCCGTTCTAAAAGACCGAAATGTTACAAGCTCACTAACTTCTACCCTAAACTCTCCTGAACTCTTCATTCAGCCCAATATCTTATTGAAGAAGAGTTGGCTCTAATACCATATTTTAACACCTGACCTAACACTTTCAATGATATTGTCTATTTTGATTCAACCTATGGGGCCTCATGATTTTGTTCTTGATAATGGGTCCAAACTCATCCCAAAAAATCTCATTAATAACTTGGTTTCAATCTCATATATATAGATCAGGAACTTCCTTTTTTATTCTGTTATGGGACTCGGTCTTACCCTCACAATCATCTTGAAGCCTGTCAAGAGCTGCTCCTTACTCAGGTATTCTTATTTCGAGACCACTTCTTTTTCTCAAGGATTGGGATGTTACAAGCCATCCAGTTTTCATTAGACTTGTTCTCAAACTCATCATCATATTGAAGAAGAGTTGGCTTTGATACCATATTTTAACACCTGTCTCAACACTATCAACAATATTATCCACTTTAGTCTAACTCACGGGGTTTCACAATTTTGTTACATACATAGACCAAGTACTTCCTCTTCCATTCCGATGTGGGACTCGATCCTGTCCCCACAGCCATCTTGAAGCATGCTAGAAACCTTTCCTTACTTAGTTACTCTCGTCCTGACGTCACTCTCTACCCTTAAGGATCGAGATGTTATAAATCTCTTCTCTTCTTGCACACAATGAAGATAAGCTCTTTAAGAAACCATATCTTTTTTTGATCATTGTATCACATCTTAAAATGCATGAATTATATAGGATAAGTAATAAAAACCAAGCGTATGATCAACTCCTCAAACAGCTCCAATTTAAATCCCTTTAGTTTTAAAGTAAGATGTGATATTTTCATAACGTACTCCTTTGTGTTACCTTTTTCTTTTATACCTTATTGAAATGAGGTTTGCTAAAAGCATACTTGTTTCAGTCTTTTTGTTTTGGGCAAACTACTTTTCAATTTTCTTATGGAACTCATTTAATAATAGTAACCTTTTTAAACATAGTGCCCCTAAAGATTTTCATAATAATATGCTTCATGAGTATAAGACTCATGTGATTCAAATGGTCTCACCTTTCTATATCCCTCTTACTATCATAGAAACTCTTATCCGTTCTCTTATCTATAAGAAAGGCAAGTCATTCTAACCTTAATATAACATCTAAATCTATACCATTGAGAACATTCTGTTTCTATGTCTTGAAGTTCATGTCATTAAGAATAGAAATTGTGTTGATGCTTGCAATAATAGTAGAAATAAAACCAATAATTAAATAGAGAATAAAACTACAAACTCACATAATTACCACATCATATAATTAATTAATTTAAATAATGGTTAAACCTATCACAAGGTATCTAACACAACATTGATATCTAGTCTTCGAGCAAAAATATCAACTTGTAAGTAGTATTCTTAGTGTTGTAATCAAATATTAATAATAAATCTTATCAAACAATAAGCATTTTTTAGATTGACTTATTACTCACATAAAATACCTAATAATTATTATATATTTATTAACACAGGTGTGTATGTTATTCAATCAACTATAGACCTTCTTTTAGGTCGGTCAATATTCACATGAATTACATATACAATCATCTTGTTATTTCAAAATAAATTAATCTCCATAAGAGAGGTTGCTTTGAGAATATATTACTTAAATCAATTTATTTTGAAATAGTAGACATCCAAAAGAAAGAAATAAAAAGTAATGAAATTTGAATTAATTTTAACAAGTTTTATTTTGGACTAAATTACAAATTACATAAACTTTTAGTCCAAATCATAAAATATCAAACTCTACTTTGGACTAAATTACAAAAAAAATTGTAAAATTTGCCCAAAATCGTAAAACCTTTATTTTAGACTTAAATGCAAGTTATATAAACCTCTAGTCCAATCATAAAAATTAATATTTTGTGTTGGACTAAATTACAAATAACTTATCAATTTTGCCCAAAATAATAAAAAAATTTATTTTTGAACTTAATTGTAATTTAAATGCATTTTTAGTTCAAAATTATAAATACCTCGTAATTGTTTTGGACTAAATTAAAAATAATTTGTGAGATGATCCAAAAACGAAGAAGCCCAAAACTTTAAATTTAGGGTTTCATCTTATTTTCTTCTTCAGCCATTACCGCCACCACCAAACCGTATGGTCGCAATTCGCCGTCATTCCTATAACCAGCAACCTCCCAGAGAAAGCTCGCTGTTCGTGTCACAACAAGGAAGCTCCGAGACCGGTTGAAGCCGACGAACTACATCCCGATTTTAGTCATCTAGTCGACTATTCGTGCTTGTTGCTGCTACTGCACGCAGCAGCTTCTGCTCACGCACCATGGCAGTGATTCCGTCCATAATGGTGGCCGATCGTCGCCTGATTTTATCATGGTCGATTGATGCATGATGGTGGTTCGCGGCCATGAATTTAAAAACTGAATTTGCATGGGTTTCATCATACGTGTGCTACGTACGAATTTTATCGTTCACTTAATTTTTTTTATTTGCCTAATACAGCTAATGAGAAATCATATACTTAATCCATATAACCAATTATGTATATATTTTAAATTCAACAATATAATACTAATATTATGCATGTATCTCAAATTTACCAAAATAATGCGCATATACACGTATATATTCTCAAAAGAATTCAATCAACAATGCATACGTGCATATATATATGTGTGTGTGTATTCTAAACTATAACAGAAAAAAACATATTTTTTTATTATTCATTGTAAGATGATTCTGATACTACTTATTAGAAAAATTATTTTGTTCTTAGATAATAAAAACCTTCATTATTTCTCAAACTCACTCATGTTAAACCATCGATATAGAATAAAAGCGAAATATATGTAGATCTATGCTGTTGAATTAATTCTTAAATCACTTAGTTATGAATCTTTTAAGTCTAGAATATTAGAGTATCCTAAGAAATTTCTTAACTTTTCTCTTTATCTTTTCTGATAATAAAATGTCAAGAAAAACTCTTATATTTTGATTTAGGGACTATAACCTTTATATATATATATATAACCAGAAATACCTATATCTCTTATTTATATTTAACCCATCACAAAATAAAAATAAAACCTTAATCACTACATATTATATAAACTTATTTTTTTAATATAAATTACATTCAGATCTTATTAACATTATTTGATCAATTTAATTGGGTGAATCCTAATGACAACGCATGATACACGATATATTTATATTTGTAATTTATATATTAAATTAAAATCTAACATCGTAGATTTATGTTATTGTTCAATGTGAAACTCAGGAAATTAAGAAACTTTTACAAGAATACTACTAATATAGATCGATCGATCCATAGATGTAAATATATATTACATATATGATAGTGAGAGAAATATCAACCCTCTAAGCATTATTTTAGTTCTTTCTCTAAAATTAAATGTAAGATGAAAATTACTCCCTTAATTCTTAATATCACATTAAAGGTATATTAGAAATGTAGATAGTAGTTATTAAGAACAAATTTCTAAGCTTGATACAAAAGGTTTCTATTCTTCTTATAAATAGTTAAAAATAAAATAAAATAAATTAATGCTTAATTTCGCTAAAATGTTAATCTCCCTAAGAAATGGTATACCACATATTATAATACTCAATTTTTTTTTGTTATATTTGTAAGAATTAAAAATTGTAACTGAATAGTTATATAAATAGATAATTATATGATAGAGTTGATGTTTATGAATTTCTTAATTATAGATTCTCTTAATTTTAATTTTAACATTTTTGTTAAGCTCAAAGCTTTCTTTAAGGTCTTAAGCTTCTATATTTCCCATTAATTTGTCCTTATTTTTCTTTTATTTTATGGCATTCCTTCAATTTTATTGAGTTTTACTTTTAAAAAAGGTTTCCGAAAAGGGTCCTTTTCTTTCCTTTCCTAAAATGATATTAATTAATTTAAGCAAAATATTATTAAGCAAACGGATGCATAACGTCAAAAATTTAGAAAAAAAATGAAGCCCTATTGTTAACGACGCTTTTCTTAGTCGTCTAAATTTGATTTTATTGTTAAAAAGATAGCGATGGTATCATTGATGTTGAATATGGAATTGCATGCCCTTAAATTAATTTCGTAATACAAGTATGATCCTTATCCTAAGTTTGAGATTTAATTAGATATTTCCATATGGCAAAGCCAATCATTATTTTAAGTTATTCACAAAATTTAATCAATTAAGGACTTCTTTAATAGAAAATTTTATTATAAAGTTTTTCTTCATTTTTTTAAAACATAAGATAAGAAAGGGGTCATAATCATCTTTTCAGTTTTATACATTCTATTAATAAAACTCTCACATCCTTTTCTGAACGTCTTCATTGTCTTGTTCATTGCCGCCTAAGTGAGGTAGAGAAGATATGTGTCAAAAACTAAACTGGTTAGAATTTAGTTTCTTATATTTGTAATTTGGCCCATACCCTTTCAATTTTAAAATGTTAACAATTTACTCCTTATTTTATCAACATTTTATTAAAAATTTGATCATTCTATTTCATAAAATGAACATTTTATCTTAATAATTTTTTGAATTTTTTAGAAAAATACGAGGATATATATAGACAATCTAATTATGAGTATATTATTACAATACTTTAATATTAAAATTTATCATACACATATTCTACTTTCAAATTTTATGATATTTGTAATAACACAGTTTATCAAACACTTAAATATTTTTTTTTCTAACAAATGATTATTTTTTAGTATAACTGTAAGCCCCGTATTTAGATCCCAACGGTATATTTATAATTTTTCGTATTTTTTATGCATGCATTTGCATCCCTCATACATACTGATGGTTCGTAAGCACGGTTTCGGAGTTATATTTGAGATTTGTGATGGCCTGAAAGAGCTTGAGAGTGTAAACTCTTGGACCCCAATGATATTTTTCAGTTAAGGAGAGGATTCAGGAGAAAATGTGCAATTCGTTCGAACGAATTCCTTAACCCAGATTCGTTTGAACGAATAGAATATTTCATTCAAACGAAAGGTGTAATATTCAGACAAAACTCGGAGGAGCTCTCTGAAAAATTTTGGTCCCAAATTCGTCCAACCAAAGGGTGATTCATTCGATCGAATTGATGGTGTCATGTGAACGAATGGATGATCGTTCGAACAAAAATTTGAGGAGTTCTCTGACTTCGGAAGTTCCAGATTCATTCGACCGAAGCTTAGTTCGATCGATCGAATCCAGATTCGTTTGATCGAATCAATGCAAAATGATAATTTTGCCTATTTTTAAAAGATTCTCCTTTAGAAAACTTAAGGACAAAATGATAATTTCATCCTTTTCTATAAAAAGGGGAGTTGAGCTCATTTTCCCCTCAATTCTTCTTCTTTTCTTTCGTTCCCTCTCCCTCTCACGTTCTCTCCTCTGTTATGCAAACCCATCTCCCCACTTTTGCATTTTCTTTGATTTTTTTCTTAATTTCTCACTCCATTTCATGCATTAAACACTCTATAGGTTTCGATTTGATGTTTGGAGCATAGAAAAGGAAAATGAGAAGCTAGGATTTCGGACTACATTTTGGGGGGTTTCGTCTTCTGAGTGAAATCAAGAAAAATTGACCATACCACGAGGTTCGTAGCTTTATTTCTAACCTGTCTACATATTTTATTTCGCATTCTATCAACTTAAATTCGAATGAGTTTTACTGTTTATCCGAATAGATTTCAGTAATTTCAACATATGTTATGTGGTTTTTGCATGCTAGTTAGAGTATAGGATAACTCAGCAAGTCGTTAGGAAGCCATAGATGTAATTTAAAGGAAATGGGCAAATATGAACAGTAAACGAAGTTACTGTTCTGATAAGCACGTGGAGTTCACAGGTCCAAATTATGAAATCGAACCGAATAACGCTAGTACGTCAGGAATGTGGGTTCTTAGCATTAATATTTAGGCGTTTATGTGAATAATGAGGGATTTAGTCAATTTCATAAAAAAAAATTATTTTAGGAAAATCAGGACTATCATGCATATCACGCATACGCGTCATCTTTCTCATATTAGAAATATCTATTGACATAGCTTGGTATATGTGATTAGGGCTGGGCGTTTTGCGATTTAGATAGGTTTAAGGTGAAATTTCAAACTGATCCAAATATTGCGGTTTAAATTTTATGCAATCCAAGTCAATCCGATAATATTTCACAAATCGCAATTGATCCAAACCGCATTATATGGTTTGGATCGGTTTGAGTTAGCAGTTTGAACTTTAAACTTAA
>JAVXUL010158512.1:0-28785 GCA_035590515.1 Trichilia minutiflora | reverse complement strand
GGATACGACACTTGGACTCACCAGACTATACTATAATAAGACTACCTATACTTGGGTACATAATCTAATTGAGATCAGGATGGGACGTGCGAAGAAAAGAATGGAAGAAAAGTTTATCTTTTATTGCTCAAGGGAAAGAGTACATGTGTTCTATATATGATTGAATACATGAACAAAAGAATTACAACAGGGCTAAGCTTTACAAAAGTTTGCAAGAATTTTTCTAAGTTCTAATGAATATACTAGAAAGTCCATCTTTGTCACTTAGAAAGCCCCACCACTTGGTCTTTGACTCAGGGTGCGGTAGGGACGTCTCCATCTATTTGGTCTTATATGAGGGCATCACCTTTTACTTTCTCCTGGGAGGGGAGCACTTCTCCAGTATCACCTGTTTGCACCTGGGGAAGAGGCAGCTCAGTACCCCTAGGGGTTGCCTCTGAAAGTTCTTCAAGTGAACGGGCAGGCTGATCTTCATCCAGGGGGCTTTCTTCATCGGCAACAAGATTAATCTCTTGGGTCGACATCTCAGGGAGTACTTGGAACATCACAACCCAGTTGATCAAAAAGCCAGCGCAGGTCCAAGTCTGAGTACTCTTAGAGGGAGAGGTGACTGGTCAAATCTACACCCTCATCAACTCTTTGGTTATACCGGGCCTCGAGTTGAGCAGGTACCACCTATAACTTCTGAGACTGCTCATCAAGGCAGAGCTTAGAGTCTTGTTCTCCTCTTCTAAGGACTTGTACTCTTCTCGAAGAACATTAACCCTTTCTTTAGACTCTCCATAATCTGAGAGGAGCATGGAATGCTACTGCTTCAGTCGATCGTCTTTGTCTTTTAAGGCCCAATAGAGGTCGTTCAGCTTCTTATACTCATCCTCGGCCTTTCGTCTGGCCCCCTAGTATTTTCCCTTTTTTCTTCCAATGCCTGGACCTGGGTCTCAGCCGTTGATAATTTTTCTTTGGCGGTTTTCTCCTCCTTAATCCATTGGGATTTCTCCCAGAATAACTAGAATTTCTCCCCCTCCAGGCCAGAGTGGTCACGATCGCCTCTTGGGCCCTCTTCTCTAACTTCTTTACTACATCGAAAGCCCTTCCTTAGATAGTTATGGCATTCTTGAAGTGTTCTATAAACATGTCCAAAATGAAGGCACTCTGTATCAGCAAAACAAAAGACCAGTTAGTCATCTATTCGGGTGTTTGTTAAATATTACTTGATTTTAGAGCAAAGATAACATATCCGATGAGTATGAAGGCTCATGTAATCAAGCGCTTCAACAGGAGATAAGTTTCCCATCTCCCTACTTTTTCTAAGGAAAACTGCCTCCCGAACAGAATTCATGAGCAGGAGAAGATGCCCAAAAGCTTCCCTCTTCTCCTCAGGGAGATCTTCCGCCATAACTGCATCAAGATCTCCCATTGTCTCTGTATCCCAAGTAAAGGGATCCTCGATCCCAAAAAGGGTCGGATTCTCCTGCCCCCGCCCCAGGTCTTCGTTCACCCTTGAGCCTGAACCCCTGTCACCCACAACCTTTTTGGGGTCAGACTATTGTTATTGATCTTGACCCGTGGGAGCTTGTGTTTTCTATCCCAAGCCCTGGGTAGCTGTTGTGCCTTCTTCACGGATTGGGACCCTCCTCGATTGGCGATCAAATGGGCAAGGCGGGATGTCTACTTTCTATTTCTTTCTCGCCTCAGTCATATCCTCATCTAGGGGCCTCTTCCCCTTGTCCTTGGCCTGGGCTGAATTGTTCTTCGGGGGACGCTTCCTTGTTTCCTCCCTAGGCGACTCCTTGAAGGAGATGCCTTTCTCCTTGGGGCATGCCGTTTTCTTGCCACCCTTCTCAGGAGTCTTTTTTTGGTCCCCCTTTGTATGCCCCTATCCTTTTTCTCCTGGGGTCTTTGGTTGGGGGACAGTCGGTTTGGCAAGCTTTGATCCCCTTTTAGAGAGCAGCCCCTTCAAAATATTGGCTGACCTTTGCTTTCTATCAACCAGGGTCCCTCCTGTCCCTGCCACTGCATAAACGCAAAAAAGGCTGGTCAGGAAAAGATAGTCTAAATATAAATTTTGCAAATGGTTTGGAATACTCTTATCTTTGTTCATGTGAGCCTTTGCTTTTGTTAACTTGTTTCTGGTTACGGCCTTCGACACCAGCCTGAACCTCACCAATGATCTGCACTCAGGAGGTGTCTAACATCCTCTACAGGTAGGGAGTCCCACAAATTGACAACGTCCGTCGGGATGACCGGGCTGATCCCTTCTAATATCTGCATGAACAAAGATCAGTTGAATGGATCCTTAAAGGTAAAATTATTCATATAATTATAATTTGTCTTACTCGGTTCCTGGAAGGTAGTAAAATTATTCACAGCAAAAATTATTCAACCTAATTTTCGCTGGCCACGAACCAGCGATCCTTCCAGTCATCATTACAGGAAGGAGTCCCTCTCAATTTAGATTGATACCCAGGGCGGATTTGTAAGTAATACCACCCTTAGTACCGATTGGTATTCTTCTTGAGGGTGTAATGATACAACACGTCGTCCGGAGTAGGGGCGCGAGAACCCGCCTCAGCCTTCAAAATGTACAGACCCCCCAGGACCCTCTAGCTATTCAAGGTAAGCTAGTAAAGAGGAATCCCAAAGGCGTCAAACATCTAGACAAAGTAGCGTTGGAGGGGGAGCCTTGCCCCCAACAACAAGTTTTCTTCATTGATGGCAACCTCCTCTTGCCCCAAAGTGCTTGGAGTTTCTTCGATTCGAGGAACCCTGATCTTCACATTCCTGGGTATATCGAATATCCATTTGTAGATGGCTAAGTCTGCCTTAGTTATCATGGAGGGGAACCAGTCTGCTTTGTTTGGTCCCCTGGCCCGTGCTTGCCCCGTGGCATTTTTTTCATCTTTCCCTCTCTCCTAAGTTGGGGTAGCTACGTGAGAAGCCTCCTCCCAGCGAACCGCATCTCTCAAATCTCCTCTGTTGTCCATTCTTTACAAACCACAAACACCTATAAAAAACACAAGAACAAACAGAGAAAACAAAAGGTAGCACGAAAAAGTAGTAGAAGTTAACCAGAAAATAGAAAGCAGGGAAAAGAAAGAACCACCAGAGTAGATGGTAAAAAAGCAAAAAAGAAGTCAAAATGTGAAAATGACGGGTGAAGAAGGAGGGTATTTATAGTGAAAAAAGGCTAATCTTTACCGTTAATCTAAACGGTCAGGGGAAAGCCACATGTCTAACCCTCATAAATACCTCCACATCTAAAGGAACGGTCATATCTCCAACCACCAAGGTTCTGACATGTGGCTCACCCCTAGCCTAGCGTTTAAATTCTCCCGAAACACGAAGAGTCACCAACTCAGTGACAATTAGGGATAGACATTCGACGCAACTCTTGATAGACTGCAGTTAATGAAGACAGATGTGGAAGCCCTAGGGAGACACATTATCAATGGGTTAACGACTCCGTTAAAGAGGACTCACAGTGACCAGGTAGCTTCCACCGTATGCCAGCTGCCTTAGTAGATTGTTAACTTTTTAAGCAACCACTGATCACCTGAGCTGGCTAATTCCCCGAGACAAATCATCTCAGTCATGATTTTCTGGCACGAGCTCTACAAGTCTCACACTAGAAACTGAGGGACTTGATATTTTGAAAAAAATATAGGGCTGACATGTGGAGTCCCCGTCAGTAGGGTACGTGGCATCCACAGCCCTAGGCGCCCTTCGTCCCAGGAATTCCTTCGTCCCTGGCATCTTCGCCTCAGGTAGCCTGTCGCCTCAAGAACTTCGTCTCCCTGGGTATTTTTCTCCCAGTCATCCGAGGTCTATGTCCCAGCCTCCAGGCATCAGGATACTAGAGCCCTCAGGCTATCCCCACCTCAAGTATCAAGGACCAACCCTCAGGTACCAGTTACACTCATAGGCAGGATTTTCTTTTGTATTCGGCTCCTCGACAACACCTTACTAGGGAATCACTAGACACGTACCCTCCACTATCCAAAAATGAAAATGAGTGCTGACAGCAGGCCTACTACCATAATAGTTGCCCTACCATGAAGATATCTGTCCCATCCTCTAACCATCTTCAAATGATGTGACGATGTCAGGCCTGCAACCTGCAGATGTGTCAGCAAATAATTATTAAATACGGCTACACTCTGTCCCCTGACAGAGGTCCCATCATTCCCATTCTTCGATGCCTAGTCATTGTCATGGGGGCACTATATATAGACAGCATGTTCCAACAGAAGGGGGAATTTTTCTTTTCTGCTGGGAGGTTCGATTGAGAACTTTGGTGAACCATATACTTCTGGAGCTTAAGGCTTTCCTCTCCAATAACACACTTGAGTGATTTTTACTCTTGGTTTTTATACTTGCCATTTTCCATTTCTTTCTTTCTTGTTTGTTAGAACCAACATTACCTTCCTTCATTCTTTTTTTACTTAGGCATCTGAGTTACCCTTCCAGGAACCCCACCCGGCATCACTCCGAAGGTATTATTATTTTTACAAGTTTAGGAGGTGAAGCCTCGTTAGAATCAGCCCAATATCAAGCCATTCTTCGGTGGAAGACCCATCATTCGATAGTAGCCATATCGTCCTCACACCTCACCAGCTGAGTCATTCCTAGTTGGCTGTGAGGAGGGTCCACGGACAATTCTTGCACCAACACTAACATTTAATTACATTGAGACCCCTGTATTTACGACTTCAAAACTCTATCTTAACCAACTTCAATCCCCAAAATAAATATACAGTCGTGATGGAATATCAACTATATACAATGGAAGCACAATCACATGTACAATAAAAGTGTAAAATTATCGATATGCCCTTGAAATCTAGGCATGGGGCTCACACGTTGAGTTCTAAAATTTTCAGAGATAACTCACGACTAATCCACTATTAATCTTCATGGTCACACTAATATTCTTATGTCTTAGTAAGCAATTCGAGATAGAGAAAAATTATTCAAAGAACGCTAGTATCTTCTGAAATAATTTAAAAAGGTCGAATACTATGTACATATATGTATGTGTGAATGTTTGTATATATATATGTGTGTATGTATGTATTTTTAATTCTTAAAGAATTGTGATAAATATGTGTATATGTAACTTATGACAAGTTATATATGCTTTGTTATTATTTTGATAATTGTCTAAGGACCAATTGATAATTATTATTATTAATTTTAGAAATTATTAAATTAATTAATTGTTAATTAATTTTAAATTAAGAATCATTTCTTTAATAGTTAAGAAAATGGATAAATACATATTTTTCATTTATTTTTCTAATAAATAGGTATAATTTTGGTGCAATTTGATTGGTGCAAATGTTTTAATTTTAATTAGCTTTTTAAAAATGGATAATTATCAAATAAATAAAAGAGAAAAATAGAAGAAAATTATCATCTCTCTCCTTTATAACTTTCAGCCACTATAACGAAAGAAAAGGAAAAAATTGTTTTTGAAATTTTCAAAGAAGAAAATGTTTTGTTCAAGCTTTTTAGGGTTTTTGAAGCTGTAGATTAAAGAGGTTACATAGTATTACAATTTAATTTCATCAAATCGTCAACTTTGAAAGGTAAAAAATTCAAAACCCTAACTTTTCATACATATATATTCATATATGTTCAATCTAAGTATATAGTGCTTAGAAACTTAAATTTATACATGCGTTCAGGCCATAGAATCTTGCAATTGCTATGAAACCTTAGCTTATCCTTTTTGCCTATTTCTTGCTCAATCAAACAATAAAGCTTGATAGATGCTTAAGGATATGGTTTCTTCGTTGATTTGGGTGAAATTTTAGAGAAAGATGGAAGAAATTGTAAAAGAGAGGGGGAGCGATTTTCAAGATCTTAGAGAGATAACAAAAAGAGCGTGAAAAAGAAGGAGGAGGAAAATGACCTATTCTTATCCTTGCCCCTTACTCAAAGAGCTTTGTATAATTATAACGTTGCCCTTGAAAGATTGAAGGAAAAAAGAGATTTAAAAAATGAGCAAAATAGAGAATTTACTAGCCAGATATTTTTGGTTCGTGTTAAGTTTAGGTCTATTCTTATTTTCCTTCGGGAAGTGTTGATGCTTTAGTTTATCGGATCGACACTTTTTCTTTAAGTGTCAATACTTTGCCAACAGTATTGACCTGATTATTGCGCAATTTCTTCTCCTTCCAACTCTTTGGAATAAATGTTTAATTTTTTCTAGTTTAAAAGTGTTGATACTTATCTTGAAAATATTGGCACTTCTTCATAAAGTGTCATACTTTCTTTGAAAGTATCGATTTGATCCTATTTATAATTCTTTTCTAACTCTTTAAAACTCGCAAGTGTTGTTATTGAAATTTCTATTTTAAATATGTCCACACTTCTACCAAAAGTGTTCATCCGAACTAATTGATAATTTCTTCCTTTAACTCTCGAAAAATTATGTGCATATGAGCACTTTTCTCATAAGATGTCAAAATATTGAGGACAATTATTCTCAACATTTAAAGACTGATCAAAGCTATAATTTTTCATTATCGATCAAATATCCCACAATTATATATATTTTATATTATTGTCAATTTTGTATATATAAATAGAAGCTTGAAAATTTTTCTGAATCATGAATGAGTAATACATTTCTTGCGGACATAACTCTTAATATGGTTACAGGGATATAAAAAAAATTTTTTATACAAATTCCAATTTTTTTTATGAAGTTAAGGCTGTAGTCTTCTCTGTTAATTCGAATAGCACACTTGATCTAGATATTTTGATGGTTGTTTTTAGAAAAGATGATATGGAAGTCTCCAATATTGTTTGATTTTTTAAATTAATTAATTTTAATAGGTTAAAAAATATTTATTAAGATCTCATTATTAGTAGAATGACTTTTATAAACTTATACAATAATAATTAATTAGAAAAAATAATTTTTGAATCTTGAAATTTTATAAAACAAAATAAAATATAGTTTAATAACTTATTTTATGACATATTGATAACATAAGATTTAGTAATATATTACAACTAAAACAAAAAATTTATGTATTTCTAAATAATATGCTACCTCTCCATCAATTAATTTTTATGTCAAAGTAAAAAACTATAATTAATTTTTCAATTGTTGTTTTTCAGTAATACATTTCATACAAATTTTTATTTGGAGTAATGATATATCTTTGAAGATGAAGACGTTAACCTTTTTTTTTCATTTAAATTATAGAACAAATATGCATACATTAATTTCATACAATTCAATAATTAAAATTTTAGGAGTCTAATAATTATTTTTCTAATTGATTATTATTGCATAGTGTTAAAAGTGCTATTATACTAATGAATTATTAGAAATATTTTCAAAATAAAGAAAATAAAATTGAAGTAGTGTTTATATTTATAGTAAAACCTTTTATAAAATAATATTGTTGGGATTAATAATTATTTTTTAAAAGAATTATTATTTAATTGATAAATAAATGATTTATTAATTCATAGATATATAAATATTTATTAATTTACAAAAAGATTTATGTAGTTACTATTTGTACTGAGGAAAAAATAGATACATAACTTTTAAAAAAAATTAATCTCCCTCCCTCCCTCTCTTTCTCTCTCTTTCTCTCTCCTCTTAAAAACTTAAAAATTAATATATATATATATATAACATTATTTACTTTTATTTTATATTTGAAATAAACTTAATATTATTTTATAAGTTTATTTCAAATATAAAATAAATAAATATATATATATATATTGATAAAGAATTGAATTAAAAATATACTTTATTAAATAAAATGTTCTTTAATATTATGAATTTTTATAAATTTTTAATTTAATTAATTTTTAATTTATATATTTGTTGAATCTTAAACAATTTTTTGAAAATTAATATCTTATACATTTAGCAATATTATTAATTTCGTATATTGATCTAACTTAAAAACGAAAAATTTTATTATTTAAGTAAGATTATTTATTTATCAAGATTTACGTATAAAAATATTAAATAAAATAAAAAAATTATGTACTTATATGAAAAAACACCAATTAAAAGTACTTAAAAAAGAAAAAAGAAAACATCAATCAACCAAAAATTTGGGGGCAGAAAAATTGTCAATTATTCTGATGCTAATATAATTATTGGATTAGTGTCTAATATTCGTTTCGTTGTGTTGCTGGGAGGGTAAAATCATTACTTAAATCATCACGTTTGGAAGGAAAAGAAGAGAGTTATTAAAATAATAATAATATTAATAATAATTCCACAAACACAATTACTTCTTGTTGTCAAGAATGGGCCTCCAATAGTGAAAGGCCCAATGGATTATTATCGTCCAATATTTCTATCGCTTTTATTACATTTTTTGAAGGAATATGACACTTCATACCGAGTCATTTAAATAAAAATTAATTGAATTAAACGAGAAAATAGTTAAGTATACATAAAATTTTTTAAAAAGATATATATAATACATTTAATTTATTTTTAAAATTTAAAATACAGTCATCTAATACAATACAAGAACTTAAAAGAGTCTCTTCGTTCAATACATACAATTTCTACCGTTTTTGAAAATTAAATACCTTAATTCCGAGACCAAAAATAATTGCAAAAAGTATTGCAAACCCAACGACCATCACTGCAACAACTCCTAGAAAATCATGATTGAAACCAAAATAATTTCTGATAAACTGTTCCACGGGGACCTTCGAGGATCCGAGATTGTGTTTTAAGTCTCCAAATTGTGATACAACCAAACCATACAGAGTCCAAGATACGGGAGATGCCCAGTAATACCATCTCCACCAGATGGGAATTCTCTGATTATCAAAATATAGGAAAAATGTCAGAAAAAATATGAAATTTGATGATTTCTATTCTTTTAAGGGAAGCTAGCATTGGAATGAAGGGTGGTAGAGAGTTACCGGTCTTGGGATAATGAACCCAGAAAAGAGGTTCCATATTCCGTAAAATGCAGAAGAGACAATAGCAGCAATGTGGTGGTTTGGTGTTACAGACACAGCCATCATTCCGTAGAAGGTGTAGTATAATAATGTGAAGTACATGAAAAATAGATACCAAAAGAATTTGGCCGCAGTCCATTCGAATCCAATCATTGCATAGACTATAGTACCATATACTCCAGCTTGAACAAATATATAAGGAATCTCAATCATAACCTACAGTGAAAAAATGAAAATTAAATTAAAAAATCATAAACACAAAGGTATAAGAATTTTAGATTTCAGGTATATGTAACATGGAAAAAAAAAATAGTTACTTGTGCGAAGGCATATGGCATTGCTGAATACATTCCAGCAGCTCGTTCTCTGTAGAATACTGTTCGTTCAACAGCTACTACTGGCTGCACGGATGAAGCATTTTGAACGCCAAGGAAGATAACAGAAGCATACATAGAGCCCATTGCATTAAACAGATCTTGTTCCTTTGACCTATAATTTCAAATGACAAAATAAAGTAAAAGATTAAACGGCAGATAAAGCTACAAAGACTTTGAAGGACTTTGAAATATTAATGTTGCAATTTCGAAGTAGTAACTCACGTTTTAGTGCCCAGCCCCCAGAACATTGTTCCGAACAACAAAGATATGAAGGTCGTAAACAGTAATCTCACAGCAGTGTATGGAGGATTACGCCAGTATGACCAATGCTGTTTCCAAAGGCAAGCCACAGTTTGAGTGAAAAATGGTTGAGAATATTGCGTAGGGAAATAAAGATCCTTCGAACCAGGAGCAGGATTGCTTAATTCTCTAATGAGTGCTTTGTTTCTCCTGAAATAAATGACATACATAAGCAACAAATTTAAGCTAGAACCAACAGAAATGGTAAGAGGATTTTAGTCTTATAGTGTAGCTCAGTAATTTGACATAAGCTAACCTGTACAGTTCTGAGTTTTTGTAAATTGCAGCAAAATCGACCCCCAAAGTTATTTCTTGGGATATAGCAGAAACTTCCAACATCCAAGTTGCTGGATTTTGTCCGACTTTAATTTTGCCAACTCCATCAATTGACTCAACAGACAAAATAAAAATGCATTAGGTAGTTTTATAATGTAATTTATGTATACTCAGTCAGAAAGCAATGTTCAGCCAAAATTGTTTTATATGGTTGCGAAAATTCATCACATCATACCTCAAAATAGCTTATAAGATTGCTAGAATGGTGACCCAATGGTCCAACATATATCTCTTGTCCCCCTCGCTTCAGAAGAAACAACTACAATGCCAAGTTAAAGACAATACACATGGGTCACAAATAGAGGGGGAAATTAGAAAAAAACACGACTCCTTGGATATGGAATTAACATTTCTTACCTCGTCAAAAGCTTCAAAGATGTCGATGCTAGGTTGATGGATGGTGCAGACCACTGTTCTTCCCGTGTCCACTGTATTCCTAACAGTTCTCATAACAATGGCAGCAGCTCTTGCATCCAGCCCAGAAGTTGGCTCATCCATGAATATGATAGAGGGGTTTGCAACAAGCTCAACTGCGATGGTAAGCCTCTTGCGCTGCTCTGTTGACAAACCATTTACTCCAGGCAAACCAACCAGTGAATTTCTCAATGGGTTCAATTCCACAAGCTCCATGACTTCCTCAATAAACATCTGCAAATCACGGGTGAAAATATAAATTATTATAACCATTGCAAGAACGTATTCAAGTAATGAAGTTATTTCTTTTCAAGATGACTTCCAGCTTTGAACGACAGGAGGAGAAAAATAATTGTAAGTGAAAATACCATGGGATTTCAGTATCAACCTTTCTGGTTTCAGAATCAACTTCGGAGGGCAACCGAAGCCAGGCAGAGTAGAGCAAGGACTCATAAACAGTAACATGAGGTGAGTGGATGTCATTTTGCTCACAGTATCCTGAAATGCGAGCAAATGTTTCTTGTTTCTTCGGGTACCCAGAGATTGTGATATTCCCAGTAATATATCCACCAGTTTTCCTACCAGCCAATACATCCATCAGAGTTGTTTTACCAGCACCACTTACACCCATTAGAGCGGTAAGAACACCTGGCCTGAATGCGCCGCTCACTCCATTCAAAAGTACCAATTTGTCTTCAACAACACCTTCAAATTTCTTTCCCTGCAAAGTTATTAAACCAATTATTGTCACCTGGGCTACATTGCAATGGAATATATATATCTTAACTGCTCATACTTAAAGCTAACCTGTGGCATATCAACAGAGTATGTAACTTCATCGAAGCTAATGGAATGTGGTTCAAATGGAAGAACCATTCCCCTTTTACTGTTCTGATTGGCCTTAACTGCTGCTTATATCACAAAAAAGATTCGCTTGTAAAATTTTATCAGTTTATCGTCGACATATACAAAACTGTCATAAATGAGCTTATTCACCTGAGTGAGTTTCATGACTAGAGCTACTTGCATGAGTCGATAACTGAATAGTTCCACCCATTTTGTTATCACGCTCATTACTTTCAGACTCCTCTGTTATAACAGCCTGAATCTTCTCAAATGCTGCATGTACATTGTAGAAAATAAGAGCATAATACTATGTTTTAGAAGGCATGAAAATGGAGAAGTTAAAGATACCCACGGCCGAGAAGAGCGAGACACAGAGTGAAACAGAAGTTGTACAATAGGATAAAACCACCCATAGCTCCTACTCCTAGCCAATACCAATATGCATGGGGGAAGAACCCACGAGACTTTAAAACTTCAACTCCAAGTGATTCAGCTGAGTTTGTAAGATTCTTTAATATGAGACAAATTAAAACATCAGCATTTTACTAAAAGATAAATAAATAAATATGAACAAGGTAATTCAAATGCGGTTCAGCAGTCTTTCGGGGCATCACCTTTTTCCAACTATTCCCCAAAAACTCATTGGCAACTATAGCATTCTGCCCATACATCAAGGGTGAAATCCAGTATCCCCATATCCACCATTTCTTAATGTTCTCTGTGTTATTAAACGATGAAAATAAAGAATTTTAGTTAAATTTCAATAAACAACCTAATTATTCTATTCAACAAACAATGAAATGAAAGATAAATTTTTATACCTCGAGAAAGGACAAATCCACCCAATGCAAAAAGCAGGACCAATGCAAATGCACCAAATGTATTAGCAACAATGAGATTCCTTCCTGCTGCTCCCATAAATCGGAACAATGCAGAAGCCATCTGGTTAACAAACAGGAGCAGCAAGTATTGCTTTAACAACCTGCAGTAAGAAGATCACATTATAAGATATTTGGATTAATTGATCAAATATGTGATAAAATATGCAGTGTTCCCTAGAAAGTTCGCCACTTTTTCTCTCTTCTTACCTTCCAACATTGGGATCAAACCCCACTACATAATAGGTTATGAATACCCAAACAGCAACCTCAGCAAATGAGATGGGAATCTTGAGGATCCAGGTAGGAAGAGCGTAGGCCCAAGAAGGATAAAATCGTAGGTCTCTTTGCTTGTAGAATACAGGAAGCTTTGCTATGGTCATAGAAATTTCTGGTAATCCGTTAAACAAGAGCACAATAACCGAGAAGAACATTGCACCTGTATAAATATTTCCATCATTTACTGAATCTCGGTGCATCTTTGTCCGAAAGAACATTGTCATGAAAATTATTGCCATTAATATCAGCTGGGAGCAGAAGAAAAACAATCTGTAAGTAAATTATAAATCAAATAAAGGTTTAAAATGGAGCTGATACACACCTGGGTGAATTTGAATATGTAGACGAAAGAGTTTCTCTTCATCAACAAATACTCTCGAGAGATGCAAACTTTCAACGACTCCATCTTGTTAACACCATACTTTTTGGTATTCAAAGAAGCTGGGTGGCTTTTCTTCTTATCAAATGGAGTTGCCAGCTCACTGCCAAATCTTTGCCCCACATGAAATGATTGGAATGCATCAGCAAATTCTTTGACTGTTACAAAATTGTAAGGTTTCTCTCTATGTGCCCAATACTGTTCTTGGTCTTTCCTTGATGTCACCTGCAACATTTTCTGAATCATTGGATCGAATATGACAATTTACATATGCGGCTCCTTTTACTTTAGAAAAAATATTAGATGTAATGAAAAAGAGTTTTATCAGCACTTGCTTCCTGCAAGAAGTCAGCAACGCCTTTCCTTTCAGGACATTTGAATCCCATATGTTCGAAAAAGTCTAGCACTTGCTCACGGGGACCTTGGTAAACTATCTGTCCATCAGATAGAAGGATAATATCATCGAAGAGATCATAAGTTTCAGGTGCTGGCTGTAGGAGAGAGATCAAAGCTGTTCCATCAAGGATGTGAACCATTTGCCTGATTGAGTTCACAATATTGAAAGTCGTTGAACTGTCCAAACCAGTAGATATCTCATCCATAAACAGTGCTCGTGCTGGTCCAACCATCATTTCACCTGTAATTGAACTTGGAAATCAGAAGGGATGATAATTTTCTTTCATCTATGAACATAACTGAATTGAATTTACTCAAGTTTAGCCGTGTACCTGTTGTAACTCGCTTCTTTTGTCCGCCTGATATGCCTCTTATCATTCCATCACCTACCAGGGTATCAGCACACACATCTAGTCCTAAAACCTGTAATATTACGAGGAAAAATCATGAACTGGTGACACCATGATACTTATTGATAATTTGGAAAATTAGAGTTATTTACAATGAGGATACCTTTAGAATGTAATCTGTGATCACATTGGCTTCTTGGCCTTCTGAAGCTACTGCCTGTAATATTAGAATTGACAGAGAGAAGAAATTCAACCACTTTGAATATAAATCCATAACCATAAGATTGAATCCAATCCAATTTTAATTGCTAAATTGGCACAAAATATAGAATCAAAAATAAGATATATCAATTCAACTAAGATTCAACCTTTTTTAAAACCAGAATCTGAACTTTTTTCTCAATTAAAAGTTCTTTTCTTGAAAGATTTGTTTACATGGAATGAAAGGAATTAAATGTTATTCATCTTGATGAGCCAAAATCTGTTACTCTCACCTTCATGAAAACATCAACATCAGGATCCGGCTTAATATTTGCTGCTTTCTCTCTTCTCGCCAACTCAGCCAACATGTCTACATTTTACAAAAGCAATCACTTTTACTGATTATAATCGATAAATGATTCATCATCCTGCAATCTGAATTTTCTAATAAAGGGAAACCTAGAGAGAATAAACTGACCATAACGGCATCCAACTCCCTGGCATCTTGCAGAGAAGGCCAAGGTTTCCCTGACAGTCAGTTCTCCTATATGGACATCATGCTGACTGATATAAGCAGCGGTTCTCTCTGGCACAAATTCATCCATCTCGTGGCCATTGTATGTCACCCTACCAGAAATCTACACAAAAACACTTTAATTCCTAAATTAGATAGAAAATCAGAGAATGAAAATCAATGCTAAAAGCCAACTAGAACTTTTAAATATATAAAATCACCTTTAGACTGGAATCAAGCTTCCCAGCCAAAGCCAATAACAGGGTGGTCTTTCCAGAACCTGGAGGACCCAAAAGCAACGTCATTCTGCAACAAGGAAATGAACACAGTAAGCAAAAACTGAGTAGATATCATGAATTTGTATCACTTCTCACCTGCTTGGTTTTATGATTCCACTAACATCCTTCAGGATTGTCAAATGTCTCTTTTTATTGGACAGAATATGCAGGTAGTTCAAGAAACCCTTCAAACGAAAAGAGAAAAGAACGTAAAGCTAAAATTAACCCAGAATTCAGAAGAATTTTTTTTTTAATGTGGTTAGGTAGTTACCTCTATTATGCCGAAGGTAAAATTAAACAGTGTAGGCAAAGCTTTGCTTTCCACTTGTGCTTCTGCTTGAATATTTAAATGCTCAAATCGGACTTCAATTGTTGGAATTTCGATTGCGACTCTGAGAAAAATCCAAAATGACAGAAAATCAAAACTTAAAACTCGAAGAAGAATTTCTAGAACCAGAACAGAGATCCTCTGTTTGATTTCCAGGAAAATTGCAAAAGAAAATACACAAACCCACTCATGCATGCTTATATGATGACACAAAGAAGAAGAAGAAGAATATTTTACCTATCAATTCGTTCCCTGTGCCTCAACAAGAACTTCTCGTTATCAACCTCTGGAACTTTCACCAGCCTGTCAACCAATTTCTGCCTTTCTTCCAATCCCAAATTGGTTACATCTATTTCACTAGCATCACCCTTTGAAGTTGTCAGTATTCCTTTCCTCAAACGATCAAACGTTGGCAATTTCTCAAGTACAGCCCATTTCAGAACCTCTTCATCATCTTCTTCTCCTGAAGATTTTGAAAATACATCCATGGTATTGTTCCTCCATAGCGAAATACTTCCAGAACGAAAACTACTACTCGCTTTATAAATATCACCAGTGTCCATTACAACTCAAGCTGAAATCCACCAAAACCCAGGTTTTCTTTTTTTTTTTTTTTTTCCTTTATTTGCTCAAGATTCAAGACCAAACCCAAAAGTTGAAACGGGGCTGTTCTTTCCAAAGCAATATCTTCCCCTTGCTAGTTTCTATTGAGTTGATGTAAAAAGCTATTGGATCTTGTCGAGTGGCAATTATCCATAGACTTGTTGAAAATGTGCACAGATTGACATGTGAAAGAAGGAAACTAGTTAGAAAAATTCCAAGTTGTTTCACTCGCATCAATTGACAGTCATACAAAAGTTTTAACTTTCTGTTGAAGACCGTCTGCGTCTTCTCCTCATCAGGATTTAAAAATAAAATAGAAATGATAAACCTAATTTCGTAATACATGTAAGATTCTTACGTTACCGTAGTAGAAATGGGATTGTATTTGATTTTAAATTTTGTCTGTACATAGGACGAACAAAATTTAATCTACTATACTATTATTTTTTATTAATTTTATTATTTTTTTTACAGAAATAATTATTTTAATATTAACTAATATTATTATATCACAATAATTAATTTATTTTTAGCATTTTCAATACACTAATTTTAAAGTTTTAATATAAGTGTTAAATTTTGGATTACTTTTATGCGAACAAAAAATAAAATATATAAAATATGCAATAATTATTATTATATATTTATTTTAAAATATAATATAATTCAAAATTCAAAATAAAATTAACAAATGCAATAGATGGATAAGTTTTATATATATTTCTAAACTAAGTTATTATTGAAGCGTTTAATTATATACAAGACTAACATAATTTTTTGAGAACAGAATTATATAAATCATCTCACAGTCGTTTTAAATCATAATATATATATACAAAAATTAAATATAATAATATTAAATATAAGATAAAATCCTTAACTTAATTATTTGATACTTTAATAAAAAAAATTTAGAATAAAAATCAATTCTGGAATATGAAATCGATACAAATTTATTTTCACTATCAAATTTATCCCCACTATCAAATCATATCGGAGAGGGATTGATTAGGTGAATAAATTTATTATTCAATAAATTTAAAATAGATTATTTATATAAAAATAATTTGAATACATAATTTAGAATGACTTTAATTTATATTTTTCCTTTTTCCATTAATTTATTTTACATGATAATATGTCCATCCTACTATTTGAGGGATAATCATAAACTTTTTCCAAATTAAAAATTACATTTTGAGGGCGATGAAAATGTTACCAAATAACTAACAACTAATAACTTTATTATTAAAGGGACTCTGATGATAGCACGTAAGACCATATCGGGACATCAATCATTTAACTGTGGGTACCATTAGAGCTCAAGTAACGACAAAGCGACACACAATAAAATCAATTAGTGGGTCCATTATTGTATAAAAATATCTAGCTATGGCCCGAATGATTAGTGGATTAAATTAAAAAAAAAAAAACCAATTATCTAATTGTGGGGTTCTGTTACAGCCTCAAAATCCAGACCGACAAATAGAAAATACAAAATAAAGCAAGGATATAACAATTTGGTCAAATCTAAGAGGAGGGACGCAGGGATATAATTATTATAAAAAGAAATCATTATCTTCTTCTTCTTTCCTTCTTTTTTTTTCTTTTTATTCATGTGCTAATGTTTAGCACAACTAATAATTTATGATTAAATCTGTTATTAAATTTATATTTTTTATATATTATTGTTTAATATATTGTTATTATTTATAATAAATTTTAAATAAATACACCATTTAGAATTAAATGAGATATAATATGAATTAATTTATTTTTTCACTCTAAAAAAATACAAAAGTATTGATCCTTCGGAGAAGAATAACAAAACCGGAAGTTTCTCTTTACTCACGGCGGAAAGTCCCAAGGATGAAACAAATAAAAAAAATGCATGACTACCTACCCATATTTCATGTTTGCTTGACCCTAAGATTATTTTTAAAATTAAAATAATAATTTGATTTTGCAAGTAACGTGAGGATTACACCCACTTCTGTTCATTAATGTGGGCAGATGACTCCCTAAATGTTATCTTCTCCACGTAGGCTTCGGCTGGGTCAATCCATCATAGACATTCATTGGAACTTATGCAAAGTCCAACATCTTACACTTGAGTATGATGGGATGACATTATTTAAAATAATGAATTAATAAAATTTTTGATATTTAGTGTTTACGTATTTAGTGCCGTCCAAATGCTCGGATTCATCGTTTAGATATTTATTTTTATAAACCTACAATTTAATATAAATTTGAGATTTTATTAATGACAGTTAAGTAAGAATTTTCTTAAATAAAATTATCATACGAGGATTTTTGTTAAAAAATCAGTTTTATCCTTTAGAATTTTTTGTGTTTTGCAGATAAGATTTAAAGTGAACAAACTCGAAGAAGAAGTTGGTGCACGAGGTTGAAGATGGTATCAACTTCTTGTGTCAACATTTGTCACTATCTGTGAGAAATCGAACAAAAAGCTAGTGAACTATCAACTTTATCAAAAAATGACAACCACAAGAGCTTATCCAACATGGAGACATACGTCATAACGAAGAAATCCTAATGAAAACTCCATTGATGTAACAATAGCAGCAAATGAAGATCGAAATATTTTACGAGAGATTTCAGAGCATGAAAATTTCAGATCTAGCTCGAGAGCTACACCTACTCGCAAGCCATAGCGTACGAGAGAAACAAATGAAGTAGCTCAGTTGCTACAACAGCTTTAGAATAATGAGCAACAGCATGTAGAGAAAGATCAACAAATACAAATGCTGGTTAAAGAGATTGTAGAAATGAAAAAGATGCTACGGATGGGATCATTTAGCCCAAGGATACCTATTGAAGTAGTGGAAAGCAGCACTCTACGGCTGGAACAAGTTGTGAAAAACAATGATAGAGTGAGGGAAAAAGCTCCAAAGAGGAAATACACTGCTGTCGAAAAAGGGAAAGGAAAAGTTATAAAGGAGCATCTTCTGAAGAAGATCAATGGTAGGAATGAGAATGCGTCTTTCAAAATCTATGAAAGGCGCCATTACAAATCCACTCATTTCTCCCAGAGTCCAAAAAAGATTCGTGAGAAGTCCTATGAAATCAGTTTACCCCCTGATGATATGAAGGTAGTCCTTGAGCAAAAACGAAAGAAGGAGCGGGAAGTTTTTAAGCATCATCATTCACATCGAAAAGAGAATTAGGATAATGTCACCAAGGAAAAGGATGGAAAAGCCTTGGTAAGGAAACTTGTCGAAGAAATAAATAGTAAAAAAGTGCACCCACGAGGTGAAAACACTGAGTCTATACAGCAAATAAGGTCATATTCAAAGTCTTCTTTTATTCCAAAACTCTTAAGCTTAACTTTGCCCAAAAAATTTAAAATACCCATATCACTCCATTTTTCAGGAAGACAGATCCTTCTTTACATATAGATTTCTTCTAAAAAATTATGTTGATTCAAGGTTTGAGTGAAGATCAAATGTGCCGTCTGTTCCTATTGACACTGAAGGGGCAGGCGAGAGAGTGGTTTATGAGCTTAACTTTAAGAAGTATCCGAGATTTTGAATAGTTGTATAAAGTTTTCACAAAGGAGTTCAGAAGGGTAATCCTCAACACCAAGACTTTGAGTTCCTTGTTATAACTCAAGCAGGGAAATGGGAAAAGCCTCAGATGCTTTGCAAAGAGATATCATGAGAAAGTACTCGAGCTAGGAGCTTTCTATCACCCTCTAGTATTGGAAGGTCGGAAGTAGGGATTGAAGATAGATCGGGCATAATACGTAATATACAAGTCATCAGTGACTATATACGATATTTCTCAAAGAAAATTGTTCGATGAGATAGAGGTAGAGAATCAGGTGATGCTAAAAATGAAAGAAGAGAAGATTGTAGGAGTTCTTCTAAGAGAATATAATCGCTTCAACAAGCCTAAGAATAAGAAATGGAAGAATGAGAAGAGAAAGTTTTCTGATGTGAATCGTGGAAGAGATCGCATGCCCAAGTACTTCAAAACAGAAAGATATAGGAAAGATCCTTATATCCGAGAAAGAAGATCGTGCAAGTGCAGTAAATGAGGAAGTTTACCCCCCTGAATGTGCCTCTTTCACAGATACTAGAGAAGATAAAAAGGCAGGGAATTCTTTTATTAGACCCTCGCCCAATTAAGTCAAAGCCAACTGAAGATGCGAAGAACTTATTCTATGCTTTTCATCAAAACGTGGGACATCTTACAAATGAGTGTTTTAATCTTCAAGATCAGGTTAAAGTCTTGATCAGAAATAATTATCTGATCGAGTTTATAGTAAAGAATGATGACAAGGCTCCGGATCCAAGACGGGGTCAAAGATGTAATGATGTGATGGTGATCACAGGAGGCCTTACCTTAACTGAAAATTTAAACAAGGCTCGAAAGAATTATTCTCGATATTCTCTTTTGATCTCAACTATTGAGCCCTAAATGATGAACGTATGAGTCAAGAAGAGATCAAAGGTAGCTTCGGTTCCAATAATATTTACTAATGATGATGAGTACGGAGTTTACTATCCATATAATGATGCCCTAGTAGTGACATTAACTGTAAGGACTTCTCAAGTCGGAAGAATCTTAATTGATATAGAAAGTTTAACCAATATCATCTTCATGGAAACTTTAGACTCTTTAGGTATTGAGAACCTAAGATTGAGGCCTGCCGAGACTGCTTTGCACATATTCAAAGAATCTTATGTATATATCCTAAGAACAGTCCAACTACCGATAATTATGAGTGACAAACCATATCAGAAAATGACGATAATGGAACTAAAAGTTGTAGATCTTAAATGCCTTACTACATAATCTTAGAAAGACTCTTCCTTCGATCTACAAAAGCAATAGAGAGTGTTTATTATCTAAAGCTTAAATTCAGAGCAGAAGATGAGACTGGAGTTATGAGAGGTAATTAGAGAGAAGTCTGATCCTGCTTTGCTACTGCATCAAGAAACTCTTATTGCATTCACAAACATCCGTTGGAAGAGACAACGGTGGAACAAGGAGACGATGATCAACAAGAAAGAATATTACAGAATCTGAATAAAAAGGTCAGGCAATAGCATAAATCGTTATTTGGTAATCTGACCCTTAAGCAAAAAATATCCTTAACTGAAGTGCTACGACTGAATACCGACGTGTTTGATTAGTCACATTATTACATACCAAGAATCAGCACTCGGTTCATCTCTCACTGCCTGACTGTGAATCCAAAATTTAAACCCATGGCCCACTCAGCATTAAAGCATAGGTAGACAAGCTCCTGAAAGCCGAGTTTATTTGAAAAGTGCATTATCCTGAGCAAATTGTTAACATGGTAATGATCAAAAAAGCCAATAAAAAATGGAAAATGTGTGTGAATTTCACTAATCTGAATAAAACATGTCTAAAAGATAGCTTACCATTGTTGAAAATAGACTAGTTGTGGATTCCACAACAAAACATGAACTTCTGAGTTTTATGAATGCTTTCTTAAGGTATAATCAGATCAAGATGCATGAACCTGACCAGAATAAAACTACTTTTGTCATTGATCAAGGTTTATATTATTATAAGGTCATATCTTTCAGTTTGAAGAATGTTTGGGCAACATTTTAGAGACTAGTCAATAGTGTCTTCAAATCCTTAATTGGGTCAACCATAGAGGTGTATGTAGATGACATGATTACAAAGTCTGTAAAGGCCTCTGATTAACACCAAACATCTTAAAGGGACCTTCTCTTATCTGAGAAAATATAATATGAAGTTGAACCCCGAGAAGTGTTTATTTGGAGTTAGCATTGTAAAATTTCTAAGCTACATCATTAGCGAACAAGGAATTGAAGCCAACCCTCAAAAAGTAAAAGCTATTATAGATTTAAAGCCTCCAACCATAATAAAAGAATTACAGAGCCAAATAGGAAGATTGGTTGCCTTGGGTAGGTTTATTTCAAAAGCTACAGATAAATGTTTTCCTTTCTTTTAGATGATGAGAAAAGGGAAGAAAATAGAGTGAGAAAAGAGTTGTGAACAAAGTTTTAAATGGCTTAAAGAGTATTTAACTCACATTCCACATCTTATTAGTTCTAGAAAGGGAGACATTTCGCAGTTATATTTAGCTATCAGTGACCACTTAATAAGCTCTGTTCTGGTTAAAGAAGATGTTGAAAAGGTGCAAAGGCCTATTTATTATGCGAGTAAAGCTTTGCTGGATGTCGAAACAAGATACGCTCTAATAGAAAAGCTTGCTCTCTCATTTGTCACCACTGTCAGAGAGTTATGTCCTTAATTCAAAGAATATCAAATAATTGTGATGACAGATCAATGCTTGAGATAAATCCTTCATAAACTAGGCTTGTCTGGACGATTGGTGAAGTGGTCGATTGAACTCAATGAGTATGACATAGACTTTAAGTCTCAAAAAGTCATTAAGGGACAAGTATTGGCAAATTTTATTGTAGAAAGAATAGTAATAGAATAATTGATAGTACTACAGGTCTTAAAAGTCAACCACATCTGAGGTGAGGTGAGACCAGTATTTTTGATCCTAGCACCTCAGAATAATTTTAGCAAATGTACGTTGATGGTGCTTCCAACATTCAAGGAGGTGGAGCCGGTGTAAATCTGAAGAGACTTAAAAGGGAGAAGTCATATTATTTGTATTTTAATTTCAAGGTGACCAATAACAAAATAGAATATAAAGCCATAATAGCTAGAATCAAGTTGGCTTATGCTTTAGGAGCCTCATCCTTGAACACAAACAGTGATTCTCAGTTGATAGCCAACCAAATCAAAGGATAGTTTTAGGGTCAGGAAGACAACATGCAGGCTTTTTTAAGCCAAACCAGAAAACTATTAGAGGCATTTAAAGAAGTTATAGTGAAGTAGCTCTTCAGATCCGAGAACTCCAGAGTTGATACTTTAGCAAAATTGGCCTCAACTTTCAAGGGAAAAGCTCCAGCTTTAGTCCTAATAGAGGTCCTGATGCAGCGAAGTGTAGATTTGAAGAATGATCATGTGACTATAATGCAAGAAACTCCCGATCTGATATGGGTGAGAGAACTCAAATCCTATATTCAGCATAGAGAATTGCCAGTAGACAAAAATAAAGAAAGGAAGATAAAAAAACAAATCAATTAGGTATGTTGTTATAAATAATGTATTATATAAATATGGATTTAGTTTGCCATATTTGAAATGTGTGAGATCAGATGAGGTAAAGAAAATTCTGGAAGAAATCCATAATGGGATCAGCGGAAGCCATAGTAGAGCCTAATCTCTCATGTATAAAATCCTTTAACAAGGGTATTATTGGCCAGTAATCTCTCAAAATACTTCTTAGATAGTTATATCATGTCACGTATGTCAAATCTATAGTGATATTCTGAGACAACCACCAGAGGAACTCTCTTGTCTTTTCAGTTCTTGGACCTTCTATCAATAGGGTCTGGATCTGATTGGACCATTATCTGCTGTCCGAGCCAACACCAAATATACAATAGTAACGATCGATTATTTCACAAAAAGATGAAAGCTGAGCTTCTTTCTAATATACCCAAGAGGAAGACGACAACCTTTATAAAATAGAACATAATATATCACGTCAGAATCCCACAACTCTTCGTGGTCGACAATGAAAAATAATTTGACAATGCCAAGTTCTGAGAATTTGGCTCAGATTTTAATATAGACGTAAGATTTACGACCCCAGCCCATCCTCAAGTTAATGGACAAGGCAAAGCTACCAACAAGATAATCAATAAGGCTTTGAAGAAGAAGCTCGAAGAGCATAAAGGAGCTTGGATCGACAAGCTACCCAAGGTGCTCTAGGCTTACGGAATCACCCCTAAAGTTGCTACAGAGAAGTCTCCATTTCTTCTAGCTTTTGGATATGAAGCCATTATCCCAATTGAAGTTGATGTCCCAACCTTTCGAGTATAAAACTATGATAAAGAGATAAATAAGTCCAGTCGACAACTAGATCTAAATCTATTAGAAAAAAATGACACGAAGCTACAATAAGAATGATAACTCACGAGCAAAAGGTGGCTCGATACTACAATTAAAAAGTCAGACGGCAAACCTTTTTGAGAGGAGACTTAATTCTCAAACAAGTAACTCTTAATACAAAACTTTTTGGTGAAGGGATATTCAGTTCCAACTAGAAAGGACCATACAAGATCACTCAAGTTCTCAGACCTGGAGTTTACAAGCTAAAAACCCTTGTGAAGTACGAGTCAGAAAACCCTAAAATGCTGAGAAATTAAAGTTATCTTATCCTTGATCCGACCCCTTAGTCCGATATTTTGCATCTTAAACACCTATTTTCTAAGGAAGTCAGACTCTATTATTCTTAAAAGTACTCTATAAGCATTCAATTTCTATGTTCTTAGCTGTTGAACATTCTTCTCTTCTAGTGAAGTTACTTGTGGATTATACGAAAAGCTACTTATGGACCTTTGAAGCTATTTGTGGATTATACGAGAAGTTCTTGTAGATTTTTGAAGCTATGGATTATACAAGAAGTTACTTGTGGATCCTTGAAGCTACTTGTGAATAATACGAAAAGTTACTTATGGATAATACGAAAAACTACTTGTAGAAATTATTTAAAGCTACTTATGATAAAGCTACTTGTGAAAATTACTTAAAGCTACTGTGATTAAGCTACTTGAGATAGTACTAAAAACTATTTGTGAATACTACTTGTTAAAAACATTTTGTTTATTACCTGGATTACATTATCCATAACTCAAAACCTATAATAATGATGATCTATTTTACGTTTCTGTTATTCTTAAAAATGGGTAAGTAATTAGATAAGTTTATTATTTCTTGTCTGTTTAAAGATAATCTATATTTATAATTAATGAGGTCAGTGAAAATTGTTATCGTATCTCTATTTATGCATTAGATATTTGTCCTCTATCTCAGTTAACTACTCCTAAATTATCCGATCTGATTTCCACACTTAACAAAATATTTTCTAAGTATTTTATCTTAGTTAACTGCTATACTGTCAACTTGTCTTGAGCTGATCTCTATATTTGATAAAATATATTTTGAATATCTTATCTCAGTTAAGTACTCTAATTTAAATTATATGTGTGAATAACTTTTGTTACTTATTTAAGTTCGAACAAATGTGTACAAGTTCTATCTCAGAAGATATTTATCTAAGAATAAAAGAACAGATGCATAAATGAAAGCTTAACATTGAAAGAAGAATATTCCATTTTAATCTGCTATTTTACAACAGTAGTAAAAAGGAAGAATATTACAAAGAGCAAAATAGGGTCTAAGCTTCTACTTATGTTATGTCTTATTTATTCTTTGGAGGCTTAGACCTCTAATCAGTGGGAAGTGCTACGGACTAATCAATTGGAGGCTCATTCTAGATGGTCAGAGGGTCGATGGTAGTGGTCTCGACAGTGAGGTCAGTAGCAAGGGCCTCTTTCATCCTAACATTGATTGTGTCCCTGAAGTCTGGTATCTCTCTTCCAAGACCCTCGTACAGGCAAGAGAGATCGAGGTCTGGGTATCAAAACTTAAAAGTCTAGCATGTTAAATCAATGGCCTCGTCCATCTTGGCCCCAGTAGCGACCTTGACTGCTTCAATGGTTTCTTGTGCTTTCTTGAGGTCCCCAACTGCTCTCTTCTTTACAAGTTCTGATTCGAATTCTTTTTGTGACAGCTAAAACCTCAGATTTGCATTTTCACTGTCTAAGCTAGTCTATTCTGACTCTGACACAGCCATTTGGATCTCTAGCCCCTCTTTCTCTTTCACCCACTCTGACTTTTTTATCTCAAACTTTATTCTCTCCACTGTCAGAAGAGCCTCTGCCTCTTCAGCTTTTTTATAGGCCATACGTTCTAATCTTCTAGTTTCTTGAGCCTTCCCGAGTCCTTCTTCCGAGCTTTCCTCTAAAGCTTTATTTGCTAAATATCCTACGTCAAAATAAATAATCAAAATACTATAAAAAAGAAATCTTTTAAAGGCTAAATAAAATACTTACTCGAAGCCCCCATCGATACATGAATTCGATGGCTTCTTCGTCTTTCCAAGACTCCGATCTTTCAGAGACATTGGGAGAAACATGTTTCTCATAATCACTCACCAACCCCAGAAGATAAGAATAATGTTGTCTCTTCTCTTTACTGATGTCTTCTAGATAAAACACGGGAGCATTAACTGATCGAAAGAAGCTCTCCCTAATAGATGACCTTGATGTGGCAGTTCTTTTCTTCTTGGGGTCCTTCTCTACTAGAGAAGCATCAGAAATCACTCTCTTCCCTTTGTTTTTTCTCACTAAGGGGCCGATCTCAGAATCAAAATCTGAGATAAGATCTTAACTCTGTCACCTCCTGAGAATGAGACCCCTTGCTATGACCATTGGTTATTCTTTTGGTAGTAAAGGCCTCGTGGAGGTCTCAGCCTTCTTTTTTCCTATAAGTTTGCTTAGAGCAGCAAGGGGATTTTTAGTTGGTTTTCTTGACGTCATTGATTCTGAATAAAGAACAAGTAAAATAGTCAGCAACACACACACACACATATATATATAAGAATCATAGTGTAATGCAAGAAAAAGGTAAATAATTACTTTGGGTGTGGTTTATTTTTTGAAGATTGATAAATTCCTTACTCAGGATAGTCTTGACTAAACCTGAGGTGAATAAGCTCATATCAAATAGTAGAACCCTCTGATCTAGCATCTAAGATCTTTTAGTTTTGATAATTTCTAAACTATAGAGGCTTAAATTGGGTTTTCTTCCCTACACCAGAGCCTCACTGAAAACTCTCAAGACGAAGATGTCAGGTTCTGAGTTTCTATTCCCACCTATAAAAAATCATCTATTTTTTCAGTCTTTATTGCATGTGGGATTCCTTTTAATTGAGTTTGGTTTTTGAGACCTAACTTGAAGGTAGTACTACCATGAATTTTTTTTAAGGTTTCTCTTAAGCACAAATAGGTACTCTATTTTCTCTATGGAAGGGTGGAGTCAAATATTTAATTCCACAATACAAAAAAAACTGACAATGTCCTCTAATTGTTCAGATTGAGCTGGTAGGATGCTATCCTAAATGAGACAAAATTTTTAGAAAAGTCGCCCTGCAATGGTAATCTAGCCCTTAGGGTGAATAGTTTTTCATAAAAGCAATTTCGCTTTTAGAAGGATAATTGAGTTTCTCGTTGACCCTGGGGGCTCGGAGGTAGATGTCCTTGGGTATTCCAAATTATGATGTATAGCCTTCTGTTTTATTATTGTGGAGGTGAATCAGTCATACATATGGGGATCGAGCCTCTGAAAGTGGTGCTGGTCTAGTCACTAACACCAGTTTTTTTCCTAAGTTGTCTCATTCAAAAGCAGTAGTGTGGAAGAAGTTGAACTGGAAACAGAAGCTATTTCTGTCTAAAAAATATAGAAAAAAGAATTTGGGGGTCATTAATATCATAAAGACATTTTTATTTCTACATAAAGCTATTATGCCCTAATGTCCAGAACCAAAGCAAGACTCGGATTTTACTTTCTAAGAATATATCTATATCGTTTTTGGAATCACTCTCTACTTGTCTATAAATTTCAAATAGTGCCTATAATTATTAATAATGGATTATCAAATTACCATAATAGATATGCATGCATTCAGTTTTCTATCGTATACTGTTATAAAATACTGGACATTACAGAATAATAAACAGATAGTTCTGGTAATAGGACTTACTAGGTGTGATGAAGAAGAAATTGAAGACGTAACTTATTAGAAGATTGATTAAAGATTGGAGACGAATATCACAGAGAACGATAAGGTATTTGATAGAGTTGTTGTAAATGAAGAGGAAGAAAAGAGGCCAAAGTGAAAGAAAGGCAATATTTATAGAGATATACAGTGGGAGACATGCAATCTCAAAAACCCTAATCATGAGCCAAATCTGATAATAGGGAATTGCCATGTCATCCAGATCTTTGAAGCTCCAAAAGTCACGTTTTTTCAAATTTGATATTGATGGGTCCCACTCTTTCAGATGGATTAATTTGATCCCGAAAAGTTGAATCCTTTCAATCAAAGCCTTTAACAGGAAGCTGACACATGGAATAATGGTTTCATCCTTTAAAAGCAATCAAAACTAATGGTGAAATATGAATGAACGTAATTAATACGACAGCTGTTGAGAAAATCTTTAAGTTTATAATTAAAATTTTATTTTAATTAAAAACTGAAGGGCTTAATGTTTGGATATTTTATCGGAGCCCAGGCCTATCGTTCAGAGGTGTCTATCTCTCTAAGCCCATGATACAATGCAGATTTCGAATCAACGTGAAATGATCAAAATTGCCCTTTTCTAAAAACTTCTCCTTAAGAAAATTAAAGGCAAAATGGTAATTTCATCCTTTTTCTATAAATAGGGGTTTGGGGTTGAATTTTTCACCTTTTCTTCTCCTTTTTTCTTCTTTTATTCCTTTCTCTTCCTCCCTCACGTTCTCTCCTCTGCTCTCTCAGCTCTCACCTGGATTTTTGCCCGAATTCTGATTTCTCTTCGCCTGCAAGCTACATTCCTCGTGTCTAACGATTTGGGAGCATCAATTTGATGATAGAGACACGAATTTGCGAAAGAGCACCTAGGGTTCCGAAATTAGAATTTGGGGTTTTTCGATCGGAGCAAACCAACCACACCATGAAATTCGTAGCGTTGTTTCTAACTCGTCTGCATATTCATTTTATAATTTTATACACTTCGAATCGTATGGGTTTTCGTATTGATTTTCTTAGATTTATCTCTCGTATCTTAGTTTTTATGCGTAATGTGGGTTGTAAAGGAGTCATAGAAGTCGTAGGAAGCTAGATATATGATTTCAAAGATTTTGGGTAAGTATAAACAATAACTCCGATTATTGTTCTGACGGGTACATGGGGCCTACTAATCGAAATCACGTACGTTAGTCGTAATAAGTTGGTTTAACTGCAATGTAGGTCCATATAGATGTTAATTGGGTAGATTAGCTTCAAATGAGGATTTTGAATGTTTTTGGGTAGTAGTTCGATGTTAGACACTTAGGGTTTGCATGAATTGCGCTTATTTAAACTTGTATGCATATTAGAACATGTATTAATCGTATGTTATGTATATGGTTAGGCGACGGTTCGAGATCAAGGTGTTCGTGTGAGTCGCCGAAGAATGAAGGGAACTAGGGAGTGTATACCCTCCTTAAGTTGTGAATGGACACTCTTTATCCTATTTCTTTACTTAGAAGTTTGTTTTCTTTATAAATGTTTTCCTATTTTACTCTCTAAATGATCGAAATGTGTATAAAGATGTGTTGTATATGATTTTGTGATGGACTTGAT
>JAVXUL010158482.1:0-13546 GCA_035590515.1 Trichilia minutiflora | reverse complement strand
AATATTCAGATTCATAACATTAAACGCAATAGGTTTATCGCATGGATCCTGTGAGGGAATCGAAAAATTTATTTTTTTCGCTGCTTCTATGGTTCTGGTTTCCCAACACATCAGTCTGGAGATGAAATATAGAACTGAAAGTCAACTGAGTACCCATAGCCTTTTGAAGTCTAGGCCAGAATCAAGATGTAAAATGGGGATCTCAATCTGACACAATGGAAACTGGCATTCCATGCAGCTTGATAATCTCTGATATATACAACTTGGCCAATTTTCCTAAGGAGAAATTCACTCGAATTGGCAGAAAATGAGCTGACTTAATGAGTTGATCTACAATTATCCAAATTGTATTGTGGCCTGCCTGAGTTTGAGGCAATCCGATCACGAAGTCCATAGCAATGTGCTCCCACTTCCACTCAGGTATAAGTAGAGACTGTAAAGTTCCTGCAGGTCTCTCGTGCTCAGCCTTGACCTGCTGACATATCAAATACCTAACCACAAACTGGGCTATATCCTCTTTCATCCTCGACCACCAATAACTCTCTCTGATGGTACGATACATCTTGGTTCGACCACAAAAATAGAACTGTAGCCCTCCTCTAAGATAGCCTCTCTCAGTCCTCTATCACGGGCACACAAACCTGACCTTTGAATATCAAAGTCCCATCCTGAGTGAAGTAAAAATCACCCTCCTTATCGTTTCTAATCTCTTGGCAAGCTTTGACCAACTTACTGTCTAACATTCAGTCCTGTCTGATCTGAGCAACTAGGGTAGGTCTGACCACAAAGCTAGCCATCAAGGCTTCAACCTCATCATACCTTAGTGATACTCTTATCACTCTTAGATCCATCAATAAAGGCATGTAGGTGATGTGAACATGAGCTAAACTGGTGGAAGTCTTTTTGCTTAAAGCATCAGTTACCATATTAGCCTTCCCTGAGTGGTAGTCAATCGTTGTTGTCTTAATCAACTCTAACCATCGTTGTTGTCTCAAATTCAGCTCCTTTTGAGTCAGTAAATACTTAAGACTCTTGTGATCAGTGAATATCTAGCACTGCTCCTCATACAAGTAATGCCTTCATATTTTTAATGTAAAAACCATTGCTGCTAGCTCTAGATTATGGGTAGGGTAATTCTCTTCATGTTTCTTCAACTGCTGAGAAGCATAAGCTATAACCTTCCTATTCTGTATCAATACACAACCAAGGCCCCGTCTCGAGACATCACTATAAACCACATATCCGCCTCCTGGCATAGGGAGTGTCAAAATCGGTGCCGAAGTAAGACAATTCTTTAGAGTCTGAAAGCTATGTTTACACTGATCATCCCAATCGAACTTAGCCTCCTTTTTAATGAGTCTCGTCAATGGTGCAACCAACAAGGAGAAGTCCTCAACGAATCTCCTATAATATCTCGCTAGCCCCAAGAAGCTACGGATCTTTGTAACATTCTTTGGCTATTCCCACTAAACTATAGCCTCAATTTTCCTTGTATCCGAAAGTATCCCACTGTCAGACACAACATGCCCTAGAAAGTTCACTTCTCTAAGCCAGAACTCGCACTTAAAAAATTTAGTATACAACTGTGTAACATCCCAGTTTGATGAAGGCGGGAAGTGGCATTGGGACTGAGGGAGCCTGAGCAATGAGTTGCTTTTGGTAAGCTTCTAGGATGGTAGGGATGAACCGAATCCCACATCAAAATGGGAGAGAAAGTTACTGAGCTATATATGTAGAGTTGGAACCAAGTTGTCAATAAGGCTTTTTGGGATGGGTGGTGGTTTAACTCCAAGAACTATACAGTTAAGTGTGCTTGGACGAGAGCGGTACCAAGATGGGTGACCTCTTGGGAAGTTCTCAAGATAACCCATTCCAAGAACAAAATTGTGAGGGCCAAGGGTTGGGTTAAAGCGGATAATATTGTTGATAAACTTGGACCAGACGTTATAATTGGTATCAGAGCCAACTCTCTTCCAGTACGATGGTGGTGGTTCGGGGATGAACCAAGCAGAAGCTGATGGGCCTGTAATATCTTGGTCCGATGAGAGCAGAAAGTGGCGTCGGGGCTAAGGGAGCCTGAGCAAAGAGCAACTTCTAGGATGGCAGGGATGAGTTGAATTCCACATCGGAATGGGAGAGAAAGTTACTGGGCTATATATGTAGAGTTAGAACCAAGATGCCAACAAGACTTTTTGAGATGGGTGGTGGTTTAACTCCAAGAACTATGCAGTTAAGCGTGCTTAGATGAGAGCAGTACCAAGATGGGTGACCTCTTGGGAAGTTCTCAGGATAACTCATTCCAAGAACAAAATCGTGAGCTTCCAAGAGTTGGGCTAAAATGGACAATATTGTTGACAAACTTGGATCAGGCATTACAAACTGCCTTTCTCTTAGGGTTTGAAGTACTACCCTGAGATGTTGGATATGTTCTCTCTTACGTTCCGTATACACAAGTATGTCATCTATAAACACAATGACAAACTTGTCCAAATAAAGGTGAAAAACCCTATTCATCAAATCTATAAATACTATAGGTGCGCTTATTAATTTAAATGGCATAACTAGAAACTTATAATGACCATATGGAGTCTTGAATGCTTTCTTGGGAACATCATTCTCTCTAATCCTGAGCTGATGATATCTCGATCTCAAATTAATTTTAGAAAATACACTCGCACCCTGCAACTAATCAAACAGATCATCTATCCTTGGCAATAGATACTTGTTCTTGATGGTCACTCAATTGAGCTGTTTGTAATTGATACAGAGCCTCAATATGCCATCCTTCTTTTTCATAAATAAAACTGGTGCACCTCAAGGTGACACACTCGATCGGATAAAACCCTTATTGACCAAGTTCTCTAATTGAGTTTTCAATTCTTTCATTTCTGCGGGTGCTATACGATAGATTGGTTTCAAAATTGATGTCGTTCTTGGTACCAGATCGATATAAAACTCAAACTCTCTATCAGGCGATAATCCAGGTAATTTCTCCAGAAACACATCGAAGAATTCTCTCACCACTGGCACCTATTCCAGACTAACTGCTAGAAATAATTTATCAATCACATATATCAAATACACCTAACACCCTTTTTAAAGTAATCTCTTAGTCTCCATCGCCGATATGATACAGGAAAGAAGTATTCTTCGCTCGCCCACAAAAATAATCTCTGGCTCTCTCGGCCGTCTTAAGGTCACCACCTTCCTAAAATAATCAATCGCAGCATAATGCTGTGATAACCCGTCCTTGCCCAAAATGGCATCAAAATCCTGGATTCTCAATGGAATCAACTTAATCTTAAGAGCAGCATCTCCTAACCAAGCTTCGCATTGACTAAACACAGAGTTCCAAAGTAATCTCTACCCCAAGGGTGTATGAACAACCAACTCTGGTTCTAAAGGTACCAGGTCTCTATTAGTGTGCTGTGCAAATGCCATACTAATGAATGACCTATCTGAACCAGGATCAACTAATATGTATGCTGGATGATCAAAAATCATCACCATACCTGTAATCACATCTAGATTAACCTGAACCTGCTCTTGATTCATCGTAAAAACTCAAAGCTAAACTCGTGACTGCTTCCTCTGATTACCCTGACGAGCAGACCTATTTCCTAATCTAACCTAGCGATCACCTGTAAACTGTGGCTAAAGTATAGGCTGCTGTGCACCATAAAATCTCATATCTTGCCCTGGCTGGATAACTGTCTCTGTCGTCCCCAAACTAAGACAATCTCTCTTTAGGTGATCCACCTGGCCACATTGAAAGCATTTGAGAGGTAATCTGCAAGGCCCGATATGATATCTTTTACAGTTAAGACATCGCCTACTGTCAGATGACTTCCTGCCTGATCGCCCTAATCCCGAGGCAAAAGTACCAAATTGAGGTGATCTCTGTTCTCTCAAGAAAAAGGTGCCCTAGGACATGTTGACTATCCGCTCAAAGATGCATTATTGCAGCTCTTCTTAGAAGACTCACTATTGCGGCTCTTCTTAGAAAATTGACCTATTGAAACACTGAGGTCCTTTCTCTTCTGAAATTCATCCCTCGATCTCCTTTCCCCAACCAATGATTCTGCTCGCAGTGCTAACTGCACTACCTCTTCATAACTCTGCTTGCCTGTCATTGGCATTCTGTCTCTGATCTTTAAATTCAGCCCAACCTCAAACTTAACACACAAAGTTTCTTCAGTGGCAAGTTCTAGAACAAACTCTGCCAATTGTCTTAGTTGAGTTTCATAATCTGCTACTGTGCTACCCATCTATCTCAAGTTTATGAACTCTTACCTTTTTTGATTACTATAGAAGTACGTAAAGTACTTCTCCTGAAAGGCTCTCTGAAAATCTATCCAGGTAGGCTTAACACTCAGCCTCAAAGATATATTCTGCCACCAAGTAGCAACACTCTGCTCTAGTAATCTGGTAGCCACTCTCAGCTTTTCCTCATCTGATAAATCCATATCATCCATATTCTGTTGCATCGTCCTCAGCCATCTACTTGCTTCTAAAGCATCATTGATTCCATAAAAAAGAACACTCCCAAGTTGTCTCACTTCTTTGATCAACTTGGATAACTTTTTCACTGGCCGAGATGATTCAGCTTGATTCAGATCTGGTACTAAGTTTTGTGCACTCATAAATGTCATAAATGTGTTTCAAATTTCCTATATCTAAGAGAAATGAGCATTCCCTTTAGGATTCTGCATTTGTGGAGAAGGATCCACAGGAACTTGCTCCTGCTCATAAGCAGAAGGTAGAGCATGAGATGATGTCTCTTAATCATCTCGAATCATTACATTCTTCTGAGGTCTACCTCTTTCTCTCTCGGGTCGTGGCAATATTCTACATAAAAATCAACATAAATCATAATTGACTCAACTCAATCTATGGTCCACTGACACAATCTCATTGAAATCTTCAAAATTTGAAAATCTTCAATAAACATAACTCGCTCGCAAAACCATAAGCTCTGATACTAATAAAATTGTCATGTTCTGACCCCAGTCGAGCACATGACAATCGTGACGAATCCCAGAAATACATCTTATCACTTAGAATGCATTTCTAGAATCGTAAGACATTAGTACCTATTTTCAAACTCATTTTTGAAATAAAATAATACAAAATAGAAGATTTTCAATCATACAAGTATCAACATCTGTATTTTCTCAAAATACATTACAAAAGATTCTTGACCAATCCAAATACATAAACTCACATCCTTTACAAATGTTTTTCAGGTCAATGGACCATAAAGTAAAAATTTGAGTCGAGTACCTAAAAACTGTGCTGAAGTCTCGTTTCAGTCATGCTATACCGTGCCCAACTACACTAGCCTGAAATGGAAAAGTGAGCGATGAGTATTTGGGAAAATACTCAGTGAGTAGACAAATAAACAAAAACATAAATCAGAGGCCCAAACACTGATTACAAAAAATCCTTATAATCATCAAATTAATCATAGTAAAATGTGGCATCATATACATGTCTAGAAAATCAATATAATATCAAATATATATAGCCCCTCGATCTATAGGATCCCATCCACTCCCTCAGAGCTGTATGGCTAATTCGTAATCCTGGTTGGGGATGTATGCCCATATATAATATCCCTTGATCTATAGGATGCCATCCACTCTCTCTGAGTTGTATGGCTGATTCGCAACCCTGATTGGGATACTGTAATATCAATATCAGGCTAGCATGCTTTAGCCTAGACAAGTGGATTCCACCCATCCTACCTTAGACTGTATGGCCAATCGACACTCCGGGGTCTATTGGATTCCACCCACTCCACATGAGCTATATGGACAATCCTCACCCATATATAATTGATAACATGGCACACAAAATCAAAAATCAATATCAATGGCCTATTAAGGCAAATTCAATGACTATTGGCTTACAAGGCCAAAAACAATAAAATAAGATATGTTGGCTCACAAGGCCAAATCAACAAGTATGGAACCCGGGCCATTACACTTAACTATGCCACATTCACAAATATATATAAAATTGGCCTCCGACCTCAAAATCACAAAATCAATATCATTAAGCACAAGCACAATAGGCCTTCAGCCTCACATTCATGGTAATCAAGAATTCTCAACAATCCTAATGCTATCATAAACAAAGGGCCAACCCGACCACCACATAACATACATCCAACGCCTCCTCATTTCAATTATATATATACATATTCATATGCTATCATCTCTAGCATTATAATTATTCATAAATAACATAAAACGAGGTAAAGGGAAAGTAATGTGTCCCCTTACTATAATGGGATGGAAAACCATCCTCGGGATATCCTTCTCGTGAAGGAGATCCTCTTGTCTCGATTACCGCATTTGGATACACATACAAATACAGAATCACGATCTGTCATAAAGTGTGTGCATGATATAATGCATGCTTATGCTACCCTCGTACTCCTCATGCTCTCTCTCTACTCATTGTCAAAACTCGTTCTAACTCCTCCCTCGCATAATTTTCAGTTATCTCAATACCAATAGAGGTACAAACCCTTTAATTTATTAATTCAATCGCTAATTTAGAAAACCCCAAATTTTTAGGGTTCTAAGAACAGTAACCTAAATTTCCTTTTTCTCGATTGATGCATAATGAAGACTTAAAATGAAAAAATGAGCTTAGGGATGAACTTGCCCAAGATGGAAGATGTGTTCTGAGTTCCTCTTTGTTGGATTCTCTTTCTTAACTACTATTTACCATGAATCTTCTCTCTTAATTCCTCTTGAATCGTCGAGTAAAATTTTAATCAGAAGAGATTTTTGTGTTTTAGTATTGGTTTTGAGTTCATAGGAATCAAAATGACAGAGTTTGATGGAGAAATGGCTAAGATTGGTTTTCACAGTGGAAGAGGAGTGGTTCTATCGAAATAAGGAGAGAGAGAGCGAAATGAAACTCAAAGAAAATGATCCCCTAATCTGTGTATAATGAGGTTGTAAAATATCCATAATACCGCTCTAAAATATACCCATACGTGCGACACATCATCATGTATTGATATATACTCCTATACATCGATGCATGCCCACGTAAAACGTGCCCATGTTAGTCTATATATCGATACTTCCAGTAAGGGATGGTCTCCAAGCTCGAAAATACCTTGAGTATCGATACCTCAATCTTTACTGTTCACATATATCGATACTTTAACCTTTACTGTTCATCATGAGCATAGGATATCGATATGTGTCTCCTTAAAGTATCAATACATTGAGTCTTACTGTTCATTACTATTTATAATATATACATACTTCCCTCAAGTATCGATACATTCCATCTCTTGGGCCATGTATCGATACATCAACATCCTATGTATCGATACTTTCATTGTTCCCAGAGCCAAGTATCGATACTTCAACACCCCATCGATACTTCCCTTGTTAATACTATTTGGGACAGTAACTTCAAATGGTCATAACTTTTGATTGGAATATCTTTACGGAACCCATTATATATCATTGAAAAGCTCTCTCCGATCTTTATAAAATCGATAGGAATATTTTCTCAATTAGAGATGATTTTAAGGTTAAAATCCAATTCTTTCTCATAAGCATGTACCTCACACCATAAACTTACTCAAAACACAATTCTTAAGTATTATACCCTCTTGTGCATGATCTACACACAAATACATGTACAAAAACTCTTGAGGGATTTACTATTATACCCATAAAACTAAAGGACGGGTTTCACATTAAAGTTCTTATTTCCATACCTTCTTTTGAACTTCAAAAATTTCTTGAACTTTCTATGCTTATAAGCGCCATATCCTTATTCTTTTCCTTATTACTATCTGAAGGTTCTATGGCCTAAATCATGCATAAATTATAAATTTTTCATCTAAAAATCATAGGTAAAAATCATGGAAAATAAAGATTTTCAAAGACAATTACCTTGGGGTTTTTGTGAGACTTGATGCAAGGATACTTTTGTGATGAAGACAAGAGCCAAAACCATGACTCCTCTTCACTTGACACTATCCTCTCCACTCTTCCACGGCTGGCCAAAATTTTGAAGAGAGAGAGACCATTTTTTAAGTCAAAAATTAATTGAAAATGAAAAATATAAAGATATTTATATTTTTCATTTAATTAATTCTATATTTATCTAATAAATATATTAAACAAATAAAATTAATTTGATACAAACACACTCATCTAATACGTGTGCAACCATACAAATGGACCAATCAAATTAAAATACAAAATTAAAATATTATCAAATAATATAATGACATGTGTATTAATATTGGTCACAAAATAAAAATAATTTTTATTAATTTATTTAACAATTAAATAAATAATTTAATGATCAAATTAATTAATATAATGGATTAATTAAAATCTATAATTATGGTATAATTATCATAATACCCTTGGTCACATTTGTACATAAGGATAAAATGATTTTTTCTATCTAAATTAAACACTTTAATTTAGATTTTATTATTTTATATTAAAATTATATTTTAATATATTTGATAATCAAAATTATCAAATTTAAATATGTAATTTAAATAAATTACACACATGTATCACATTAGGGGCAAAATGATTATTTTGTATTAAATAAAACTATTTCATTTAATTTTTACCATTTTACCTTAAAATCATATTTTAACTTATTTTATAATCATTATTATCAAATTTGACAAGTTATTTACATTAAATAACTTTATGAGATCAATATATCATTTCTTTAATACTTTAAAGAATATACAATACGTATAACTATTATGTGTATTGGTTTCGACCTATTTCTATATTATCATGAGGGTGCTAACCCTCTTGCGATAATATTTTAATTTCTCTCTCATGTGAAGAAGGGTTAGAGGATCTTGGTGGACCATGAAGGTTCACCATGACTCAACTGTGAACATATGTCGAACATTTTGACTCCGAACATTTTGGTTGTTCAATGACTATGGTTAGTATCTAGCAATGCGCCATAGTCCCTAAGTCATGATGAAGAAGTATCTTCATCAAACCTTTCTTTGATTGCACGTAACGTGTGAGTAATATCCTTCCGTCGTCATATCCTGATCGAGATAGGGGTTCATGGATTGTTAAAACCCTAATCTCAATACTACTTCGAATCGTCGATCATATGTCAATATAATGCAATGACCATTGACTTATAATCATGACATCCTATCGACATTCGATTAGGAACTCGACTAGGACAGAGGCAATAATAATTCTCGGTCTGATATATCGAGCTAACGGATCCCATCTTGACTGTCAATCGAACACCTATATGAATAAAGCATACCCAAACCGGCTTCTTGTACAAGGAGTGATTAGCCTTGCACATATACACCATATAAAATATACCCATCCATACATAGTCTGATTCCAGATATCTCAGGTCAAAGGATTACATCGCATACTATTATAATCTATCGATAAATCATTGACTATATGCATACCATATGATTCATCGATATTCCATCCTGTACGATAAATAGTTTACTAACTATAAATCCACACTAATGCTCTAGTATGCCTACTGTGTGACAATACTTATATTGTCAGTCTATATATATTATCATATAATATCATTAGATGACATCTAGTATGCCTACTGTGTGATATAGTGCCTAATTTATATCACGTACGTAGGGAACGATTTGATAAATTTATTTAACAATTAAATTAAAATATCTGGACAATTTACATACATTCTTTATTCATTTGCATGAAAAATAAATGAAGCAGCAAATGTATGTAAATAAAGAACTCTTTCTTTCAATAATATATATAAAATTTTATATAAGATCATTAGCCCTGAAACCGACAACACGAATGGTTTCTAGGGCATACACTAACAAACTTCCACTTGCACTAAAGTCATTCGCTGTGGTATCATATACCCATCTTCATAAGATGATGGTCCAGCTGCTTTAGTGTTATCACTCTAGTCAGTGGGTCAGCAACAAATTACTGATAATATTTTCAGTATTATTATCTTTTCACCTGCAATGAATTTTCTCATAATGTGATATTTATGCTGAATATGTTTGGACTTATGGTGTGCCCTTGGTTCCTTTGCCTGTGCAATAGTCCTAGTATTATCACAGAACAGAGTTATCAGATAACTCATATTAGGAACAACACCAAGTTCAGATATGAACTTTTGCATCCAAACAGCCTCTTTTACTGCTTTTAAAGCGGCAATATATTCAGCTTCTATAGTGGAATATGCTATTGTAGTCTGTTTAGAACTTTTTCAACTGACAGCACCTCCATTACATACAAAAATAAAATCGGATGTAGACTTTCTATCATCCACGTATGACTGGAAATCAGAATCTGAGTATCCCAGTATACTTAATTCTTGAGATCCATAAGTCAGAACCAAATCTTTAGTCCTTCATAAGTACTTAAGGATTGTCTTAATGGCTAACCAATGTTTTATCTAGGATTGACCTAATATCTGCTCGTAACACTTACAAATGTGCTATATCAGGTCGTGTACAAATCCTTGCGTATATCAAGCTACCCATAACCAAAGCATAAGGTATTCTACGCATCCGCTGCGCCTCTTCATCGGCCTTTGGACCCATATCTTTTGAAAGATTAAGACTGTGATTGAAAGGCAAGAGACCTCTTTTAGAGTTCTCCATACTGAATTTCTTTAGTATCTTTTCTATGTACATCCTTTTGGATAATCCTATTATCCTCTTCGCTCTACTCTATAGATTTGAATTCCCAAAATATAGGTCGCTTCTTCGAGATCCTTTATTAAGAAGGTTCTAGACAACCAGACCTTGGCCTTAGTCATCATGCCTATATCATTATCAATTAATAATATATCATCCACATATAATATGAGGAATATGATGGCATGATCCTTAGTCCATTTATAAATACAATGTTCATTTGGGTTTTGTTCAAATTCATACGATTTGATCACTTCATCAAATAGTTTATTCTAGCTTTGAGAAGCTTACTTCAATCCATAAATGGATCGATGCAACTTGCATACCTTATTTCTTAAATCGTGCTATGCTACTATAGCTAGCATGATTCGAATGGATTTAAGCATAGCCACGGGTGAAAAGATCTCCTCATAATCCAACCCTTGTTTATGAGAATACCCTTTCGTTAATAACCATGCTTTGTAGATCTCTACCTCACCATCCCTACCAAGTTTTCTCTTGAAAATCCACTTTTAGTCAATAGGAACAATTCCTTCTGGTGGATCAACAAGTGTCCAAACTTGATTGATATGTATGGGTTGCATCTTTAAATCCATAGCCTCTAACCATCTACCTGAATCCTTATCCAAAATAGCTTCTTCATAACTTCTAAGATCATCAAGATGATCAGCTTCTCTCACTAGGTAAGAGTCAAACTCTTGCTTATGTAGAAGTCCATATCGCTCAGGAAGTTGCGATACTCTAGAAGATTTTCTAAGCAAAATTTGAACTAAAACTGAGGTCAATTGACTGGAAGGTCTAGCTTCAGTATCATTGGATTGAGCTTCTAAAGACCTTTCGTTAAGCTCAATTAATCTACCTACACGACCTTCCTCTAAGAACTCTTCTTCTAAGAAGTGTGCATTTCTACTGATCGATATACACTGATCAGTAGGAAAGTAAAAATAATATCCTAAACTGTCTTTAGGATATCCGATGAATCTTCACTTCTCTGATTTTGCATCCAACTTATTAAGGTTAACAATTTTAACATAAGCTGGACAATCCTATAATCTCATATATTTGAGACTGGTCTTTCCACTCCATATCTCATACGAAGTCTTTTGAACTGATTTTGACGAGACTTTGTTTAAGATATGCACAATGATCAACAAAGCATATCCCCATAAATATACTGGCAAGTCTGTAAAACTCACCATAGATCGTACCATATCTAATAAGATACGATTTCTCCTTTTAGCTACACCATTCAACTGTGGTGTATAGGGAAGAGTCAATTGGGAGATAATTTCATTATCCTTTAAAAATTCTTGAAACTATGTACTTAAGTATTCTCCTTCATGATCAGATTGTAAATTTTTAATACTTTTTCGAGTATGTTTCTCTACTTCATTTTTAAATTCCTTGAATATTTCAAAGGAATCTGATTTGTATTTCATTAAATACACATACTCATATCGTGAGATATCATCGATAAAGGTAATGAAGTAGTCAAATCTTCCTCGAGCTCTGGTACTAAACGGTTCATATACATCAGTATGTATGAGTTCCAATAGCTCCTTCGCTCTCTCTCTTTTACCTTTAAAGGGAGATTTGGTCATTTTCCCTTAAAGATGTGATTCACATGTGGGTAAGGGTTCTGAACCCAATGAACTCAAGAGTCCACTTATCCCCAGTTGAATCAATCTCCTGTCTCTAATATGACCCAATCTATGGTGTTATAAATATTTAGGATTTGTTTGACCCCGAATTCTTTTATTTATAATAGATTTAATTGAATGACTATCACTCAATTCCAGAACATATAATCCATTTGTAGTTACTGCTTTACCCACTAATATATTTTGAAAATGTATTAAACATTTATTTTCAGTAAACTGTATGCTGTAACCATCTTTACATAGTATAGATATTGAAATGATGTTTCTGGTGGCATGAGTAAAATACAATACAAAATTTAATCTTATAATGTGTCCACCAGACAATCTAAGTGCGTAAGATCTTTTCGCTTCAGTAGTAACTATTACCCCATTAGCCATTCTAAATATGATCTCGCCTCTAGACAATACTGAACAATTCTGTAAAGTCTGTTGAGTGACGCAAACATGAGATATAGCTGCTAAATCTAATATCCAGGAATGATGATCTGAAGTGACACTCAATTCATAATTGATCATTATATAGCTACTTGTACCTTCTAGGAGGTATTGAGAACAGCTCCTCATTATATGTTCCATTTTTCTCCCACTAAGAAAATAATTTTTTTTAAATTGAACTTAATCCCTATCAAACTTTCTCAAGTCCAAAATTTTTATGGAGAACATCATTAACAGTTTTATTATTATATCATAATATATTATTATATCACAATATATGAGATACTGAAAAGAAATAGAAAACAGTTTATTAGTGATCTTATACTGTATATTTATTAACAAATTTGATATATACAAATTCAAACATTTTGAATAATAACCATTAAATAATTTAATAGTTATTTAATAAGTGCTAATTATATTAGCTCCTACTATATAATTTGAATCCTATACTCCCTAGACGGAACTCAAAAGGTTCGTTGGAATTATGTTATTGTTATTAGTGGAGAATCAACATCTTATCATAATTAACCAACCTCACATTTTAGAAATCTTGGTTAATTAACTCCAATAAGTAGGAAACTCATTTTCATTTATATCTCCATGTAAGATTTGATTCTTTATTTAGCCCTAACTTCGAATGTCTCACATTTTAGAAATCTTGGCACCTTAAGCCAGTTAAACCTGAACCATTACACTTTCTCAAAGTGTTATTTTCACCCATCCCTCACATAATAGAAATCTTGGTCAA
>JAVXUL010158471.1:0-13546 GCA_035590515.1 Trichilia minutiflora | reverse complement strand
ATACATTCAATATTCATTTGCATGAAAAATAAAGGAAGCAGCTAATGTATGTAAATAAAGAATAATTTCTTTTATTATTAAATATAAAGTTTATACAAGATCAAAAGCCCTAAAATCGACAATACGAATGGTTTCTAGGGCATATACACTAACATGTACTTGACAAGGGACTTCCAGAAGTTATTTCTGATGAATCAAAGGTTCTTCTAGCCTTAGTCATGGTTTTTTTAACCATTTAAAAAAGAAAAAGATCAATAACCTTACTCTGATACTTGAAAAGTTTAAAAGAAAGAAATGTATTATTCTTTTATATATTATTATAGAAGAATTACACTAATATATATAGGAAAGCATGGCAACAAACTTGCCATTGAATCCCATAAATTAGGTAAAAGAAAATCCCTCACCATAATAAGGATCAAACTAGTAATAAAAGGAAAGGAGATTTTTAGATTCAAAGCTAATCCTAATCTCCATTATTTATGAAAACAAATTAAAATAAGATCAAAAACTAGTTCTTATAAAATAGGAACTAATTTTATGAAAGTTTCCTAACTTATCTGATAATTATTCTGATTTTAATTTCATGGGATGGCAAGACAATTAAAGATCTACATAGGGTTATATCTATCTGCTTGCTAAAAGGGTAATTTTCTATAACAATGCTAAACAAACACTCATAATTTTCTCTACCATGATAGCAAAGTTTATAGTGCATGTTGAGGCATCAAACCACAGGACATTGCTGTAAAAATTTGTACTGGCCTACGCATCGTAGATAGCACAGATAGATCACTCAAGTTATTTTGCAATAATAAGTAGGCAGTTCTATATTCCAACATTAATAGGAGCTCGACGAAGTCAAAGCATATAGATATCAAGCTTTTAGTTGTAAAGAAAAGAGTTCAAAGTGGATAAGTATTTATAGAGCATATTAGAAAAAACTTCATACTTGTAGATCCACTCATCAAGGGACTATCACCTAAGTCTTTTATAAGCATACCACTTATATAAGTTCATATGCTCTTGAGAGTATATAGTTTCAATAAGAGTTTGTATCATTTACTTGCTTTTAGATATAAATACTTGTTATGGTTGTATTCAATTATGGATATTTCAATTATTTTCAATAATAGAATATCTGTTATTGAGTTATTTTCAGTTATTTGGTTTATCTCTAAACTTATTTGATAAAAAAAATGATCTCACTAAAGTATATAAGGTTGAACCAATTGAAAATAACTATATTTAGATCACATAGCATATAATTTTCACATTATATATCAATGTTTGATCCATGTTTTTTTAATTGTATTAACATACATGATCATTGATGGGTTTAGTTATAATTAAATTTAAAAAAGTCGCTTTGGCTATAAATTGATATGATTGATGGACTAAATTATTTGGAGATGCATTTAATAATGATTGTAAAATTTAAGTATTCATAAGGTTGTTTTAATAAATAATTATAAAATAACACATCTAACTAAAACAAAAGATTATTGGATTTTAATTAAATTATATAGATTTATTTATTTAATAATTATGTATTACAGGGTATCATATTAGATTATGTCACGCCCCGACCCTAGTCGGTCACGTGGCAATCGTCGCGAATTCTAGAAATATATTCTATCACTTAGAATATACTCCTAAAACCACAAGGCATTAGTACCTGTTTTCAAACTCAATTGTAAATAAACTAATGTTACATCCGTATTTTCTCAAAATAAAATACAAAATATCCTTGGCCAAATCAAATACATCAAATCATTTCATTACAAATGTTTTTACATACAGTGGACCATAATAGAAAAACCTGAGTCGAGTACCTGAAACTATGCTGAAGTCTCACTTCAGCTGTGCTATGCCACGCCCGACTATATTAACCTGAAATGAGAAGTGAGGGGTGAGTGTTTAGAAAAATACTCAGTGAGTAGACAAGAAAACAACATAGCAAATGAATATAGATACATTGATTTCGAAAATCCCTCGAAATCCAAACCAAATGTGATGTGGCATAATTTATATGACTGCGAAAGTCAATACAAAACAAATACGCATATGATCCCTTGGTCTATAGGATCCACTCTCTCTAAGCTGTATGGCTAATCCATAACCCTGGTTGGGGATGTGTGCTCATGAATACATATATATATATATATATATAAATGGCTAGCATGTTATAGCCTAGACATGTTATATTTCAACCATCTTATCTTGGACTGTGTGGACAATCCACATTCTTGGGTCTATTGGATTCCACCCACTCTATCCTGAGCTGTAGCCTGTATGGTTAATCCTCACCCTGGGATTATTGGATTCCACCTACTCTCTACGACCTGTATGGTCAATCCTCGCCCATAGATAGTTAATAACATGACACACATAATTGTAAATTGATATCAATGGGCCATCAGGGCAAATCAAATCATCGTTGGCTCACCAGGCCAAAACAATAAATAAGACATGCTAACTCATAAAGCCAAATCAACAAATATGACACCCCGGACATTACACTCGACTATGCCATATTCACATACATATATATAATATTGGCCCCCGACCTCACAATCACAATATCAATATTAGGCCTCCGACCTCACATTTATGGCAATCTAAGTTTCATCACAAACCTATTTTATCACAAACATGGGGTCCTCCCGGCCATCACACAACATACATCCAACGCCTCCTCATTTTAGTTATACATACACACATTTATATTCTATGTTATCATCTCTAGCATTATAATTATTCATAAATAACATAAAACAAGGCGAAGGGAAGAAATGTCCACTCACAATTTTAGGATAGGAAACCACCCACTCGGTATCCTCCTTGTGACGGAGATCCTCCCATCTCAGCTATCGCGCTTGGACACACATACAAATACAGATTTATTATCTGTTACGATGTGCGTGGATGATACAATACATGCTCATGCTACTCTCGTATCCCTCTCTCTCTCTCTCTCTCTCCCCTCTCTCTCTCTAGCACACTATTATATATGATCTCACTCTACTATCAAGAATTTTTCATCTATTTTAACACCAATAGCTATCAAAACCCTCTAATTTATCGATCTAAACGATAAACTAAAAAAATCCAAATTTTAAGGTTTCATAAATAGTATCTGAGCTATATATTCTTAGATCTACGTGAAATGGTAGCTCAAATGAGAGAAGAAAGCTAAAGAACAAGCTTACTTGGAGCCTCTTTTTAGCTTGAATCTCTCTTTGGCTACTGTTCACCGTGCTTCTTTTCCTCCCGAATCCTCACGATCTGACGGTTAGAACTCTGATCTAAGGAGATTTCGGGGTTCTGGTGTTGATTCTCTGAGTTCATAGGAACTGAAATGGTGGAGTTTGATTGAGAAATAGCTGGGATCAATTTTAATGGTGAGAGAGAATGGTTTCTGCTATTCTGGTAGAGAGAGAAAGCAAAGAAATCAAATGGGAAAGATGATCCCCCTGCCCAATATATATAGGTTGTGAAATCCTCAAAGGTGTCGATACGTTTCAAAACGTATCGATACCTTTGGTATTTTTTCTGCAACGCATTGATATATTTGGTCAAAATACTGTTCACAAGTCTGCAAGGTGTCGATACCTTCCTCAATGTATCGACACGTTTCATCGCAAGCGCACTTCATCTCCATCACCAGGGTGTCGATACCTTTGCCAAGGTATCGATACATCTGGCATTGTTCATTATTCAGTATGCCTACAATGTATCGATATGTTTAACCCTCAACTTTGAAAGGTGTCGATACTCTTTTTCAAAGGTATCAAAATGTTTGACCTCAATCCTAATGTATCGATATGTTTCTCCAAACGTATCGATATCTTTGCTTTCGGTCTTCTTCCTGAGGACTATCACTTCAAATGGTCATAACTTTTGGCTCAGATATCGACATGAAACCCATAATATATCATCGGAAAGTTCTCTCCAAGATCTACAAAAATAAAACGGAACTTTTTCTTAATTGAAGATGATTTTAGGGTTAAAAATCCAATTCTTTTTCATTGACTCATATCGCATACCATAATCTTACTCAAAACAAAATCTTTAAGTTTTATACCCTCTCGTGCATAATCTAAACATGATAACATGCATGGACACTTTTGAGGGATTCTCTATTATTCCTATAATATTAAGGGACGAGTTTCACAGTTCTCCCCCCCTTATATGAATTTTGTCCTCAAAATTCTACATGACGTATATGGTAAGTAGTAACAAAAACAATGATATCAAGCATACAACTCCCCCTTTTCCCTAATAATCAAATAAAGGTATTTTAGAATACCTCACTTGTTATTTATTATTAGGAGAAGAAATTGGAGATTACAAACAATAATAATGAAATAATACATATGTCACATAGAAAATATAAGGATTTTTCTTCTGAGCTAAAATATACCTTGTTAGTGGAAAAGGTGGGGATACTGCTATCTCATCAGACTCTCTGGCTCCCAAGTCATCTCCTCAACTATGACACTCTGCCATAAGACTTTTATCATCAAAATAATCTTTTTTCTCAGGATCCGTTCCTGTCAATCAAGTATCCTCACTAGTTGTACCACACAATTTAGATTATCTCTCAAATCCATCGGTGGTGTCTTAAGTATATAAGAAGGATCTGGCACATACTTCTTGAGCATCGATACATAGAAGACATCATGTATCCTACTCAGCTGTGATGACAAATCTAATCTATAGGCTACTAAGCTTATCCTTTCCATAATACCAAAGGGTCTAATATACCGAGGATGTAACTTTTCTCGATTTCTAAATCTGATTATTCTTTTCTAAAGTGATACTTTCAAGAAAATCTGATTGCCTACTTCAAATTCTAATGCTCTCCTCTAAGTATTAGTATAGGATTTCTATATATCTTGGGCTGCTTTCAATCTTTCTTTGATAATCTTGACTTTGTCAGTGGTAATCTCAATCAACTTGATACCATTGAGCTTTCTCTCACCAATCTCATCCCAACACACTGGGGTTCTACATTTTTTATCATACAAGGCCTCATAAGGCATTATCCCAATGCTAGCTTGATAATTATTATTGTATGCAAACTCTATCAATGATAGGTGCATATCCCAGCTGCCAAAAAACTCAATAACATATGCCCGAAGCATGTCTTCTAGCGTCTGGATGGTCTTTTCTGACTGTCCAACAGTCTGAGAATGAAATACAGAATTGAAAGTCAACTGAGTACCCATAACTTTCTGAAGTCTAGGCCAGAATCGAGATGTAAAACGAGGATCTCAATATGACACTATAGTGATTGGAATTCTATGCAGTCTGACAATCTCGGATACATATAACTTGGTCAATTTCTCCAAGGAGAAATTCACTCGAATCGACAAAAAATGAGCTGACTTAGTGAGTCGATCTACAATCACCCAAATGGTATCGTGCCCCGCCTGAGTCCGAGGCAACCCGACCATGAAGTCTATAGTAATGTGCTACCACTTTCACTCAGGTATAGGTAGAGGCTGTAAAGTCCCTACAGATCTCTGATGCTCAACCTTGACCTACTGACATATCAAACATTTAGCCATAAATTGGGTTATATCTTGTTTCATCCCCGACCACCAGTAACTCTCTTTGATGGTACAATACATCTTAGTATTGTCCGAGTGTATAGCAAATGCAGAACTATAGGCCTCCTCTAAAATAGCCTCTTTCAGCCCTCTAACACTGGGTACACATACCCGACCTCTGAAAGTCAAGGTCCTATCCCGAGTAAAGTAGAAGTCACTTTCCTTGCCATCTCTAATCTCCTGGCAAGTTCTGACCAACTCACTATCTGACATCTGGCTGTACCTGTTCTAATCAACTAAGGTAGGTCTGACTATAAAGCTGGCCATCAAAGCTCTAATCTCATCATACTCTAGTAACACTCTCAATGCCCTCAGATTCATCAACAAAGGCATGTAAGTAGTGCGAACATGAGCCAAACAGGCTGAAGTCTTTCTACTCAAAGCATCAGCAACCACGTTAGCCTTCCCCAGGTGATAGTCAATGATCAAGTCATAATACTTAATCAACTCTAACCACCTCCTTTGTCTCAAATTCAGCTCTTTCTACATAAGCAAATACTTGAGGCTCTTGTGATCAGTGAATATCTGACACTGCTCCCTATACAAGTAATGCCTCCATATTTTTAATGTAAAAACCATTACAGCCAACTCTAGGCATGGGTCGGGTAATTCTCTTCATGCTTTTTCAACTGTCGAGAAGCATAAGCTATAATCTTTCCATTTTGCATCATACACAATCGAGGCCCCGTTTGAGGCATCACTATAAATCACATAACCGCCTCCTGGTATAAGGAGTGTCAAAATCAGTGTCGAAGTAAGACAATTCTTCAGAGCTTGGAAGCTCTGCTCGTACTGATCATCCCACTCAAACTTAACTTCTTTTCTTGTAAGTCTTGTTAGAGGTGCAGCCAATAAGGAAAAGTTCTCAACGAAACTCCTGTAATATCCCGCTAGCCGTAAGAAGCTATGGATCTCTGTCACATTCTTTGGCTGTTCCCACTGAACTATGGCCTCGATCTGTTTTAGATCCACAAGTATCCTCTTACCAGAAACTACATGCCCTAGAAAATTTACCTCTCTGAGCCAGAACTCGTACTTAGAGAATTTAGCATACAGTTGTCTCTCTCTCAAGGTCTGAAGCACTACCCTGAGATGCTGGGTATGTTATCTTTTATTTCTCGAATACACAAGTATGTCATCTATGAACACAATGACAAACTTGTTTAAATAAGGGTGAAAAACCCGATTCATCAGATTCATGAATATTACAGGTGTATTTGTCAATCCAAAAGACATAACTAGGAACTCGTAATGGCCATAACGAGTCCTGAATACTGTCTTAGGAACGTCATCCTCTCTAATTCTGAGATGATGATATCCCGATCTCAAATCAATCTTGGAAAACAACCTCGTACCCTGTAATTGATCAAACAGATCATCTATCCTCGGTAATGGATACTTGTTCTTTATGGTTACTCGATTGAGTTGTTTGTAATCGATACAAAGCCTCAATGTACCATCCTTCTTTTTCACAAACAGAATTAGTGCACCTCAAGGTGACACACTTGGTCGAATAAAGCCCTTCTCGACCAAATCCTTTAACTGGATTTTCAATTCTTTCATTTCTACGGGTGCTATATGATAGGGTGGTATCGAAATTGGTGTCTTCCTTGGCACCAGATCGATACATAACTTAAATTCTCTATCAGGCGATAATCTAGGCAATTCCTCTGGAAACACATCGAAGAATTCTCTAATCACTGGCACCTGTTCCAGACTAACTCTTGGAACTGATCTATCAATCACATGTGCCAAATATGCCTGATACCCTCTCTGAAGTAATCTCTTAGTCTCTATCACTGATATGATACAGGAAAGAAGTATCCTCTGCTCGCCCGTAAAAATGATCTTTGGCTCTCTTGGCCATTTGAAGGTCACCACCTTCCTAAAACAATCAATCACAGCATAATGCTGTGACAACCAGTCCATGCCCAAAATGGCATCAAAATCCTGGATTCCCAATGGAATCAAATTAATCTCAAGAACAGGATCTCCTATCCAGACCTCACATTGCCTAAACACGGTGTTCCGAAGAAATCTCTATCCCAAGGGCGTATGAACAGTCAACTCTGGTTCTAAAGGTACTAGGTTCTTATTAGCGTGCCTCACAAATACAATGCTAATGTATGACCTATCTGAACTAGGATAAACCAAAATGTATGTTGGATGATCAAAAATTATCACCATACCTATAATCACATCTGGATTAACCTGAGCCTGCTCTTGATTCATCACAAAAACTCGAGTATGAACTCATGACTGGTTCCTCTGATTACTCTGATGAACGGACCCACTTCCTGATCTAGACTGGCGAGCACCCGAATACTGCGACTGAGATATGGGTTACTGTGCACCACTAAATCTCATATCTTGTCCTGGCTAGCTAGCAGTCTCCGTTGTCCCCAAACTAAAACAATCTCTTTTCATGTGACCCACCTGACCATACTGAAAACATTGGAGATGTAATCTGTAAGGCCCGCTATGAAACCTCTGACAGTTAGGACATCACCTACTATCAGACGACTTTCTGCTTGATCGCCCTGATCCCGAGGCAGTAATATCAAATCGAGATGATATCTGCTCTCTAGGGGAAAAAGATGAAGAAACTCCAAGACTTTTTGATTGGCCACTCGAAGATCCACTACTACAGCTCTTCTTATAAGACTGACTCATTGAAACATTGAGGTTCTTTTTCTTCTAAAATCCATCTCTGAACCTTCTTTCCCCAATCAAAGACTCTGCTCGAAGGGCCAACTGCACTACCTTATCATACCTCTGCCTGTCTGTTACTGGCTTTCTATCTCTGATCTTTAAATTTAGTCCTGTCTCGAACTTAGCACATAATGTTTCCTCAGTGGTAAGTTCTGGAACAAACTCTGCTAACTGTCTCAGCTGAGTCTCATAATCAGCTACTGTGCTACCCATCTGTCTCAACTTCATGAACTCTTCCCTTTTTTGATTACTGTAGAAGTGCATAAAATACTTCTCTTGAAAGGCTCTTTGAAAATCTATCCAGTGAGCCTTAGCACTCAGCCTCAAAGATATATTCTGACACCAAGTAGCAACACTCTGCTCTAGCAGTCTGGTAGTCATTCTTAGCTTTTCCTCATCTGACAAATCCATGTCATCCATATTCTATTGCATTGTTCTCAGCCATTTACTTGCTTCTAGAGCATCATTGGTTCCACAGAAATACTCCCAAGTTGCCTCACTTCCTTGATCAACTTGGATAACTTTTTCACTGACCGAGATGATTCAATTTGATTCGGATCTGGCATTAAATTCTGTGCATTCATAAATGCCATGAATGTGTTCTAGATCTCCTGTGACCAAGGAAAATGAGTATTCCCTTCAGGATTCTGCATCTGTGACAAAGGATCCACAGGAATTTGCTCTTACTCAAAAACAGATGGTAGAGCATAAGATGATGCTTCCTGATCATCTCTAATCACCACATTCTTTCGTGGTCTACTTCTTCCCCTCTAGGGTCGTGGTGACACTCTACACAAAAATCAATATAAATCATAAAATATAACTACTCGACTCAATCTATGGTCCACTGACACAATCTTATTGAAACCATCAAATTCTGAAAATCTTTAATAGTCAAAATCGCGAGAGTTTAAAAACAAAAAAACATAACTCGACCGCAAATCAAAAACTTTGATACTAATAAAATTGTCATGCCCCGACCCTAATCGACCACGTGATAATCATTGCGAATTCTAGAAATACATTCTATCACTTAGAATGCACTCTTAAAACTGTAAAGCATTAGTACCTGTTTTCCAACTCAATTACAAATAAACTAATACAAAATAGAAGATTTTCAAACAAGCATATGTTACATCTGTATTTTCTCAAAATAAAATACAAAATATCTTTGGCCAAGCCAAATATATCAAATCATTTCATTACAAATGTTTTTACATACAGTGGACTATAATAGAAAAACCTGAGTCGAGTACCTGAAAACTATGCTGAAGTCTCGCTTCAACTATGCTATACTACGCCTGACTACACTAATCTAAAATGGGAAGTGAGGGGTGACTATTTAAGAAAATACTCAATGAGTAGACAAGAAAATAACATAGCAAATGAATATAGATACATTGATTTCGAAAATCCCTCGAAATCCAAACCAAATATGATGTGGCATAATTTACATGATTGCGAAAGTCAATACAAATTAAATACGTATATGACCCCTCGGTCTATAGGATCCTATCCACTCTCTCTGAGCTGTGTGGCTGATCCGCAACTCTGGTTAAAGATGTGTGCTTATGAATACATATATATATAAATGGCTAGCATGCTTTAGGCTAGACATGTTAGATTTCACCCATCCCATCTTGGACTGTATGGACAATCCATATTCCTGGGTCTATTAGATTTCACCCACTCTATCTTGAACTATATGGTCAATCCTCACCCTAGAACTACTAGATTTCATCCACTCTTTACGAGCTGTATAGTCAATTCTCATCCATAGATAGTCAATGATATGGTACACATAATCATAAATCGATATCAATGGCCCATCAGGACAAATCAAATCATCGTTGGCTTACCATGCCAAAAATATTATCTGTGGCTCACAAGGCCAAAACAATAAACAAGACATCCTGACTCATAAATCCAAATCAACAAATATGGTACCCCGACCATTACACTCGACTATGCCACATTCATATACATATATATAACATTGGCCTCTGGTCTCACAATCACAATATCAACATTAAGCCTTCGGCCTCACATTTATGGCAATCTAAGTTTCATTACAAACCTATTCTATCACAAACAAGAGGCCCTCCCGACCACCACACAATACATATCTAACGCCTCCTCATTTCAATTATACATATACACATTCATATTCTATGCTATCATCTCTAGCATTATAATTATTCATAAATAACATAAAATGAGGCGAAGGGAAAGGAACATGTCCACTCACAGTTCTGAGGTGAGAAACCACCCACTCCGTATCCTCCTTGCGACGGAGATCCTCCCGTCTCAGCTGTCGCGCCTGGATACACATACAAACACAAATTTATGATCTGTTATGATGTGCGTGCATGATGTAATACATGCTCATGCTACTCTCGTACCTCCCTCCCTCTCTCTCTCTCTCTCTCTCTCTCTCTCTCTCTCTCTCTTTAACACACTATCATATATGATCTCACTCCTCTATCGAGTATTTTTCATCTATTTCAATATCAATAGATATCAAAGCCCTCTAATTTATCGATCTAAATGATAAACTAGAAAACCTCTAAATTCTAGGATTTTATAAATAATACTCGAGCTATATATTCTTAGATCTACGCGAAATAATAGCTCAAATGAGAGAGAAAAGCTAAAGAACCAGCTTACTCGAAATGGTAGGTGAGCTTGAAGCCTTTTTTTAGCTTGAATCTCTTTTTGACTACTATTTATCGTGCCTCTTTTCCTCTCGAATCCTCACGATCTGATGGTTAGAACTCTAATCCAAGGAGATTTTGGGTTCTGGTATTGATTCTGAATTCATAGGAACTGAAATGATGAAATTTGATTGAGAAATGACTAAGATCAGTTTTAATGATGAGAGAGAATGATTTATGCTATTTTGTTAAAGAAAGAAAGCAAAGAAATCAAATAGGAAAGATGATCCCCTGCTCAACGCATATAAGCTGTAAAATCCTCAAAGGTGTTGATACGTTTCAAAATATATCGATACCTTTGATATTTTTTTTACAACGTATCGATACGTTTGTCCCAATGTATCGATACGTTTGGCTAAAATAATGTTCGCAAACCTGTAAGGTATCGATACCTTCCTCAACGTATCAACGCGTTTCGTCGCAAGGAGGCTTCATCTCTATCACTAGGGTGTCGATACCCTTGCTAAGATATCGATATGTTTGGCACTGTTCACTGTTCATCATGCCTTCAACGTATCGATACGTTTGGCCCTCAACTCTGAAAGGTATTGATACCCTTCTCCAAAGTTATCGACACGTTTGGCCTCACACAGTAAACGTATCGATACCTTCCTCTCAAATGTATCGATACCTAGCTTTTGGTCCTCTTTTCAAGGGCTGCTACTTCAAATAGCCATAACTTTTGGCTCAGATATCAACACATAACCCATAATATATCATCGAAAAGCTCTCTCTAAGATCTACATAAATGATAAGAAAATTTTCAATTAGAGATGATTTTAGGATCAAAAGTCTAGTTCTTTCTCATTGACTCATATCCCATACCATAATCTTACTCAAAATAAAATCTTCAAGTTTTATATCCTCTCGTACATAATTTAAATGCGATAACATGCACAAAAACTCTTGAGGGATTTATTATTATACCTACAGTACTAAGGGATGGGTTTCACATGTATTGATTTAGAAAATATGAAATTATAAGTATAATCATGTATATCAAATTATGTTGTTATCAACTGAGGATTTGAAATTGATGTAATATCGATCTGTGTAATTAGACTTTGGATGCATAAAAGAAGAGCCAACCAAAGGGAAGGACAATAAAAAATTACGTTGTTATCAACTGACGATTTTGAAATAATGATGATTGTATGAAGATTTGAAGACTCAAGTATATTTCTAAACTAGACTCACAGTTTTAATAAGTTATATCCACTAAAATAGTAAAAACTATATTAATTATGTATTCATTTTTAAAAATTTTTAAATGACTTTTAAAAATAATAAAAAAAATGAATTGTGTGTTTTGGAGTTGTATGCTAAAATAATATAGTGTACTTTCAAAATTCAGGCAATTGTCATGTGTCTTAATGATAGGGTCAAGACATGACATTTAAGATAGAGAAAGTTGACTTCTACATGAAAAATAGATCCCATGAGTAATCCAAGAACTCTAATGTTAACACCATCATCGTAACTTAAGAATCTGCAGGAGAAATAAATCCTGTAAGTGACTTGTAATTCACAATACTAATAAAAGCTGCATTTATATCCATCAAAAGGATAAGGGAAAATTCCTAGGCCATCGAAAGCATTGGAATATGCTAACTCTTAGATTAGGAGAGTGACCTTAGCATCGATAAAAAATCTAGTCGCAAAAATAAAGACGACAATAGAGGATCAAGCGATAACCATGAAGTTATCATAAGCTACACATCACCTTTAAGATTTCGTGTTATACAAATCATAGTATAAGCAACCATTACACTGGTTTAGATCTTTAGGCACTAATTATACAGTGACCCATTTGTTAGTATATGTCTTAAGATCCAATAATAATTTTGGATATTTATTTATTATGTATCATGATTTTTTAATATTAATATATTTTATTCTATTATTACATATCTGTGTATTTAAATAAAGGTAATAATATCTTTAGAATAGTTGACTTAATTAGTTAAGTACTATTCTTAAATGTCCTTAGTCAAGTATTATTGTGAAAGGATAATAATAATACATTGAGACTAGTATGTGTAGTGATTGATGACAACATTAGATGTGTCATGATATGAGATATAAAGTCAACATATAAATAATAGTTGGTGAATTATTGTACTGGATCAACCCGATATAAGAAAAACTACATGAATTGTTATATGTGAAGGTTTTATGGCCTAAATCATGCTTGAAATGTATGTTTTTCATCCAAAAACGTTAGGCTAAATTCATGGAATTTAAGAGGAATCAAGATAACAAACCTTAGGGCTTTTGATAGACAAGTTGTGTACTTTCTTTTATAATGAAGATGAGAGCTAAATCTATGATTCCTCTTCACTTAACACCATCCTCTTCTTTCTCCCAAGGCTGGCCAAAATTGCTTGAAGAGAGAGAGCCAAAAAATGATGCCAAAATTAAACGAAAATGATAAATAATCATATTTTTATATTTTCTTTTTCAATTTTCATTTAATTAATTATGTATTTATCTTATAAATAT
>JAVXUL010158460.1:0-13548 GCA_035590515.1 Trichilia minutiflora | reverse complement strand
AGCAGGTTATCCAGGGGCTTCTCTGTGTACCCAAAAGACGCTGTGGACATATAGGGGTTTGAGAAATAGAACTTATAGATATAAGGGATCGTCATTTCAGGTACATTAACAAATGCATTACCAGTCCAGTTTCCAGTAGACCAATAAACAATAGTATCATTATACACGAGCTCAATTGCATTATACTCTCTCGGATTTAGCCTCAATGAATAAAACCCAGGAGCTGGATCAAATAAACTCTTCCAAGAAGTTAAAGATTCACCAACAGTAAGGTTCATGCCTGGAAGCCACGTGTCAGTTGGATGATCAAAGCTTTGCCACACAACCGAACCCTCTGGTGATAACAATACTAAATTACCAGAGGCTAAAAGTTGCACATCTGTTGGCTTTTCAGTGTTTGTGCTTTGCCAAATGATAGAGTTTTGTGAATCTTTAATAGCTAATTTACCCGTGTCCGTGATCTCTAGTGTAGATTGTGTTACATTAGTGATAGGTTTTTCACGATTTGCAACCCAAACATAAGTTGGTGTAGGAATTGAAGCATACCAAATTCCCAAGTACCAGCTAGACGACTCATTTGTAGAAAAGAATCCCAGCTCGAATGTCTGATTTTCACTTAGAATTGTTGAGTTCGCTCTGACTATAACTCCACCCGTCTCCGCTAATTTCTTGCTTCTTCTCATTCCAGCAGCTGTCTCGTTTTGGGAAGCAGAAAAAACGAAAGTTGGACTCCTTTCGAATGTGAATTCGTGGGATTCGGACGGGATTTGATTTGATTCAACTGGAGTCACAACAACAGCGGTAATAAGTAGAACAAGAAATGTGGGAGACATGAATGAAGTAGCGGAGGTGGGTGGTGACATTTTCATTCAGTTTTTTCTTGGTCTGGTTTATGTTTGGTTGGCGAGAAATTGATTTTTCTTGCAAAGTGACATCGAATCTATGAATGTTCAATGAAGTACTCACTCTCTCTCTCTCTCTCTCTCTCTCTCTCTGTCTCTGAGCTCAATATTCAATGGAGAGAGAAACGAAGCCTGGCAGTGGATTCTCATAGATATCTATAGTCCAAGCTGCTGTTGACGAACACCAAAAGTTTTCGGAATTATTACTGTACTGACAGACTAGCCTCCTACCTTTAAAGTTTAAACCATAGTTGAAGGGGTTTACTCCCGAATCTTTCTCCCACGATTTTGTCCCTAAATTACTAGGTTTGTTGTTTGGCATATAATTAGTTTCAATTAATAAGATAATTAATAATTATTTAAAAAAACTCTAATCTATATAATTCAAACCACATATTAAATTAATAAAATAATATATAATTTAAATTAATTAATATTATAATAAAAACTATCTAACGTTATCAATTTTAAGATTAATATAAAAACAATCATTTAATAAATAACAGAATAAATAAAATTTTTAAAGACATTATCTCAATAATATATCATCAAAATCTCAATTAAATCATGATATTAATTTATAATTTTAATCTAAAATAAACATAATATATTTATTTAATAAATCCTTTATCACTTAATCGCATCAGGGACGGATATTTTATAGACATGTCTCTTTAATTAATATGAAATCTGAATGGAGTGGACAGTGTTCGAACGGTAAGATGGAAAAGAAATTAAATTTAATAGTTGAGGGCAATTATGTAAAAGCAAAAGGTAGAGGTTTGAAAAAGGTTGTTTGTGTTTGGTGGCAGACAAATGTTGTGTATAATCCACTCATGAGATCATCTCTTTTCAACAAAAGGATTATAAAAAGGGAGAAAATTTTATTTTAGATTTTGATAAAATACCACAAGCGGAGCGGAGTCGGCTTCTTGGATGAAGGGACATTGTAGTAGGTTCTCAAGATCACCACGTCGAGAATTCGTGTCAGTTCCTCATTGGTTGTTCAATTGTAAAGTCAATAGATTCAACCTGGCCTTTGACTCGTGTGTCGTGTTCCAATACCCTTTCTCCAGAAACAAATATTTTCTGATATTTAGGAAAATTATTATTTAATTTAAATGGTCTAACCATTTAATGAGATTGATTGACAATTTTTTACGTGATTTTTATATTTTTTATATATAGATTATTGCATAAATTAATATATCGTCATAAAATTAATTATTGTATAATTTATATCATTTTTAAAATATATAGTTTTATATTATTTATTTTAATTTTTTATTAAATAATATTATATTAATTTATATACAATAATTTATAAAAAAATTATTAAATAATATTAATTTATATATAAAATAATTTATTAAAAAATTTATTTTACTTCAGAATAATTTATTGTTTTGCTTACATAAATCTTAATTTTATGTTGTAATAAAACAGGCAAATATTAAAGGATAAAAAAGAGCTACACTTGGCCTACCCGTCTTTATATTTTATAGATATCATAAACGGGTGTATTCAAAATATGAGATAGGTTAATTTAGTATCAATCCCTGTACAAAATGCCAATAAGCCCATTTGTCAGTTATACCCCACGGGCATTGGATTTTCTCTGTAGACTTTCATTTTCAATTAAAATATAATTAAACATTGTACTAACTATAATGACTTATTTCTTTTGAACAATCCTACACGTGTTTGACGTATTTTGTTTTATCTAAACCCTTTGGTCATATTTACCCTTGGTTCGATTTTCTTTGCTTAATATTTAGTTTGTAAACATTATTCTCGATTTTTATTTACCGGCAATGCATTTAAATTTGGCTTTTGGTTTATTTTTTATTTTTTTCTTATTTTATAATATTAAAAAAATTACATAGATATCACAACTCATTATAAAAAAGAAAAAAATAAGTTTTTTATTTTAACTAACAAAAAATGAAATTCTCGCCATTCTTCCTCTTTCTCTTCTCCCTCGTCAACAACAAACACATGCGACTCCTCTCTCCTTTCTTATAAAAAAAATATCTCTCTTAAAATCGAATACAAGTTCAACATAAAAACACCCGTTTAATATAATCTCACCCATTAAACCACACTGATTTTTTATTTTGTTTTGTATTAAAATTGATTAGATAGCAATTTCACTGAGTTTAGGATTTTTGCTTAGAATACTTTTTGTAGTTATGAGAAAATTACTAAACTATGATTGTTTTTTTTTTTGTTTCTATTTATTTTTTGATAAAATTAACAGATTCTGTTTGTTTCTAGGTAAAATTAATACTGTTTGTTTAGAAGAAAATTCTGGAAAATGATATCTGATTTTGAAGTTCTGTTTGTTTGTTATCATATTCTGTTTGATTCTATTAAAACCGATCAAATAACAAATTCACTAGGATACAATGAACTGATCATTTCTACAACTCTTTTAACTTTTTATTCAATGCACTCGAAGACTTCATCACATCCTATCAATCATATGTATATTGAATACTTGTGTGTATGGTTTCATTTAGTGCTAGTTTCTTTACTGAATCAGAATAAAATATAAACCGGTGTTTAGATTCTTAATTCGAAGTATAGGTATTTCGAGAATAGCCAAGATTGGTAATTGAAAACCTTGTATTGTCGTAGAAAACCTACAGAATGCTAGAGCAATGTGAAAATAAAAGTTTATTTGATGACTTAGATTTGAAATGTGGGTATTTTGAATGTGAACGCGGAGTGTTTTTCTTTTTATTAGAGATTTGTTTTTTAATGATTCCATGATTGATGTGTATGATGGGCTTGGTAGCATCCATTTAGCTTACCATTTGATCAATTTTATGCTTATAAGTGGAAAGATAAATGCATTCGTTAGAATATATACTTCAATTATTGTTTATTTGTTTTGAGTTATGGGTCTTATTGCATACTGGTGTTATTCCTTTACACTGATATTGCCCAAGAATTGTCTATTATTTCTGCTGCTTGCTGTTCTTTTATTTTTGTTCTTGCTAGCCATTGTTTGATGGCTGTTTTTACTGTTTACCATTTTTTACTACTGTTCTTATTGATCATTTAGTTAAGTATCTTTCTTCATTTACAAAATTAAGCAATATAAGTGTTGCTATATTTTAATGTATTCATTTCATTTAACATGGACTGGTGCCATCGTCTTGCCTTGCAACTTGTCATAGCCTCGCTAACACTATTTGGTTCATCATCATTTACATTATCAGCGATCATCAAAGCATATTTAATTAGATTTACCTCATCGTTGGTCTGATTTGTCTCCTTGTTCTGTCACTAACCAGGTTATATTCTTGTGTAACTTGTTATTTCTTTAATTTTGTCTGTTTTCATAGTTTCAAATCTATTTCTTGTTCTTGTTCCAAGCTCTATCTGCAACTGAACTCCTTCGTAATGATCCATTTCGTAATGACATTTAAAATTTGGAATTTAATATATGATTTGTCAAATAAATTCTCATAATTTATCAAATTTCTCTCAAATTTTAACTATGTATATTTTGCTTGTTTAGCTTGCAAGAAACAGAATAGAAACAAAAAAAAAGAAAAGAAAAGAAAAAGGAGACTGGTATAAAATGCGGATAATTGCATTGGATCATTGATTCTAATAAACTATCAAATTTTTCTTCAAATTTAAAATATTTAATAATTAATATAATACATGTATTCAAGGCAATGGATTGATACAAACTGACGTGACATGAATTTGTACAAAAAAAAAATTATATTCCTAACATCACTGTAACATAAAATTACGGCTATAAGACTGAAAAACCAAAAAAGATTTTTTTGGATTATTATCTCCAATATCTGTGTCAATAGAAACATTTTTATTTTTCTTAAAAGGGAAAAAGGATTCAGAACCTAAAAGTTTAGCACAAATACCAGACAAGTCTCTTTCTGTTGAATTCATATTGGAGCTTAGCAAGTTTAGCTTGCATTTAGTAGAACAATGTGATGTATTGACAATATGGATTCATTGAAACATGATCTAACATATCAACCGACATTGAAGAAGTCCCCTGAGTCATACCCATCAAGAAAGTTCCAAGTGATTTATTAAAATAGCACAACTGAGCATACAAATTGTAATAAGAAAGTTCCAAAAAACAAATGCTGTACAAGACATTTTATCAATACAACACAAGACAAAAATTTTTTTTTTTTTGGTACTTTGCAAATGGTTTATGTTTGATTTTTCTCAGACAGGAAGGGAGTCAAATCCTTTCTTTTATAATTTGCAGGCGATAATCGGCAATCAAAATTTAACTTATGAAGACGGGCTTAAACAAAAAACGACCTGCCACTATGCCGTGTCTATAACTCTTCCCTTTACTTTGGATTAACCGAACAGAATAATGCATCTTGAAACGCTGCAGCCTTCAAAATAATTAGAACCCAAGTGAAAATGGATCCGTCAAGGAGGAGAAATTTCCATCTTCAAATAGACTCGGACCTACTAATTAAAGGTACTATGATCAAATATCATTTCCTGAGAAGATAAAGATATACAACTGTTATTAGTTCATATGAACATAGGCATCAACATGCCAACATGAACCCAGATATACATTTAAATTCTTAAAAAATAAACAACTCATGTTCAAGCAATCATCAAGCATCAACAGATCTAATTAGCTCTGCGATCATTAGAAACAATACGTATCCTAGAAATTCAATCTCTTCCTTTCAAAAATTCTATCAACACATTAGATGGAAAGACTCCTGCAAAATGATGCAGAAAGTAAATGAATTTTACTAGAGTAAAAAGCCACATTTTCAGATGAACCGGACTCCCAATTAAATGGTAATCTAACAAGAGAATGAAATATTTATCTAATTATTGTACACACAAATAATTTCAAGAGGCAAACCTGATCGCATATGGGGCAGCAGTCACTTCTTTCATTCCACTCCAGAATACATGAGAGATGGAAATGATGTTCACATTTAGTAATAAGTTTTGGATTGTCTGTATCATACTCTGCAAGTGGAAGCACCCAGAAGTTTAAGTATTAGTTATGAGTTGCTGAAATACTGAAGCAACGCCATACAACACTTACTTTACTGCACATTCACCAGCAAATATGACTGTCATACAGCAGATTACACAATTAGAACCACACCTTCAAGACAAATGGGACAGGTGTCCTCCTCTTCTGATGCTGCAAAAACGTTCAATCTTGAAACTTCTGATTTATGAGGTGAAACAAGCAAAGAACTGTCTTGAGTTTTGCTGTCTGCTTCCTCAACATCTTCATGTGCAGCTAACGTCTCTAACCTACCAGCACTAATAGATTCTTTAATAGAGTCTGAGTCTGTTGACGATGGATCCCCATAAACAACATCATATGGCAAAGGTGTAGGAGGAGCCCGGAAAGTGTCAGGTGTTGATACTTCCAGATGCAAATCAACCAGGAGTCCAGCTGCGAATGTAGAGGCAGTGCCATTGCGAGATGTCAAGGACCCCCGCCTTTCCATAGGTGGTGAACACTACCAGAAGGAGTTCTATAAGTTCAAGAACGATTGATTGAACGAAAATCTCACATATCCCTTTTAGACAAACAAGCCAACAAATTTCCAATTAAATAATATTAATTGCTATAAAGTCCATCAATGTTTTCCATTTGGCCACAACAAAAATCCCTTCTAAGGAAACTCTTTCATATCAAGACCGCAACCAAAATTTAAACTCATTAGGCTAATGACAGTGACTGTTTATCAAACACTCAAATCTGTCAAATTCCCATTCCACTGATTCAATGTTTAACCTCATATGCTCAAATTAAAAACATTCTCAGAAACAAATCCTATCAACAAATACAATATCTAATTTTTAAACTTCAAGAATTTAGATATAATAACATCAAAAACCCACTTGGCAGCCCAAAACAGCAGTATGTCCGTCGATGGAGATAGCACTCTCCTCGCCCCATAATAAAAGGTAAGCCAGACGGCACATTACAACTATAACAATATAGACATCAGAATGCTCAAGTGTGAGGAAAGAAAAGTACAATAACAATGATCCCAGAGAATGTAATAATAGATCGATGATATTACTAACATAGTAGTATACTGGTGCTCCATGTAGATGAGGTTTCCTTGAAGAACAACAACAGCCTCCCATTCCCTGTGCTTAATTTTGTTATCCACGCAATATTAGCCGCAGTTGGTGCATTATTTTGTGTCCGAGGACAAGAAGAGTCAAATAACAGCTTCAAAATAACAAAGATGAACAAGCTAAGTGACTCAATTTATACTGAGTAATGATCAAAACATTAAGAGGAACAATTGGAATAACATAATCTAATCCTATGCATATTAGAACAATAATCTCACCTAATATAAGAATATACAGATAATTCAAATACCCTTTTCTTTTTCTATGAATTACCATCATATTAACAAATAATTTCTGTGCTTGGATGAATAAAAATCAGCTTCAATACCATGAAAACTATAATTCAACCACGCGAACACGCAAAAATAAATAAATAAATCGACCTGATCAGAAAAATTATAGAGATGATGATGACATGGAAATGATTAAACAATATAATTTAACTTGGAAGTTTCCGTTTGAAGATAACAATAAAGTATAAAAATCTTACCTCTTCGAACCCAGAGAGAAAGGGAGAAGAGAGAGAGAAGAGTCGGTGAAAAGAAGGAAAAAAGAGAGAGAATTCCATACGTTTTTCTCTTCTTGTTTTATATTCTTTGTTGTTATATGCTTTCTTCTACAGTATGCGCTCCACTCGTTTTCATATCTTTAGCTTGGGCTGACAATCGTGACCGTTACAGATGGAATCCCCAAAACGTCTTGTTACAACAGACAGTATTGTTGATGAACTTTTTTTAATTATTCATTTCATAGATAAAATCACAAATCTCAATGGTAAAATTCAATCCTTTACCTTCTTTGAATATTAACTTAAACGTATTTATCAATGTTCAAAATTCAATTTAATTATGGAGAGAAATTCAAGATTAATCCAATAGCAACTGAAAACTCATATTTCAATTCAAATTCTATTAATTATTTTTTATAATTTAACAGAATTATCGTGGAGCAATCGATTAGATAATAAAAAATATTCTTTTTTAATTTTTAAAAGTTTATTTAAAAAATTATATAATTGATAAAATTTTTATTATCTAATCTTTCTAATAATGTTGTTGTTATGGACTTATGGTTATAATGATCCCAAATTAACCAGAAGGGATAAGGTTAACCGCGTGTTATTTTCCTTTTATAACATCGATTGCCTTCCGCTACTTGATACTTTTCAACGGTTCTTGTGCTCTCCAAATTCCGTCCCCCTTCGATCTCCACCGTCCATTTCAAAAGACAGTTATCACTGCAACCGAACCTCTCGCAGGCCACCAGAACTAACAATGTCCAAAAACACGACCAATCTCTCCGCCGGAGTCTGGTCACAAACTCGGTGACAATTCCAGAGTAACTCGGTTTAAAGATTCTCACTCAAACTATTCTGTTTGCTCTCAAGCCATCAAACTATCGTCTAAATTCGGTTTTGTTGGACGAGGAAAACAATTACTCGGACACATAATAAACTTAGGATTGTACAGTAAATTGTCTTTACAAAACCAAATGCTACATGTTTATGTCAAATGTAAAAGAGTTTGACAATAGAGAGAAACTGCTTGATGAAATGGTGGTGAGGAATATTGTGACATGGAATACGGTGATTTGTCAGATTGCTGATTGCGGTTGTAACTTTAGGTCTTATTTCAGGAGAATGTTATTAGACAGTGTAAGTTTAGATCATATAACTTCAATGGTTTGCTTCGTGCGTGTGTTGAGCTAGATGAGGTGGGGAGGCAACTGAACTGTTTTATACTGAAACTACGTTTTGATTTAAATTGTTTTGTCAATAGTTATTTAGTTGGTTTTTATGGGAAATGTGGTTTTGTTGACAAAACAACGAGAGTTTTGGATGAAGTTATGTATAGAGATTTTGTGTTGTGGAATGTGAAGGTGTCTTGTTATTCCTTAAATTGTTTGGTAGATAAGGCTTTTGAGGTATTTAACTTGATGGGGTTGTAAGGTGTGAAGAGGAATGAGTTTACATTTTCTAGTTTACTGAATTCTTGTGGCAATTTGGGTTCTTCTGAAATGGAGAAGCTCATTCATGGCATTGTTATTAAACAGTTTTTTGATTTAGATGTTTTAGTGGCAACTTCACTAGTTGATGCTTATACTAAGAATGGAAACATAGATGATGCTTGCAGGGTTTTTGATGGGATGGCTTCTAAAAATGTTGTTTCATGGAACACTATGGTTGTGGGTTATGGTCGGTACAGAGATGGAAGGGAGGGTATTCGACTTCTTAGATATATGCTTAAGGAAGATTTTGTCCAGATGAATTACTTTTCTAGCATTCTTAGCTCATGTAGCAGTTTATCTGTTGTGAAACCGTGCAAGTCCATGCTTATGTAGTTAAATCTGGGGTTCAAGCTATTCTATCAATTGGAAATGCTTTCATAAATGCATACTCAAGTGTGGTAGCATTGGTAGTGCTCTCCAATGTTTTAATTCTGTTATAGAGCCTGACCTTTTTACATGGACTTCAATTATTAGTGCGTATGAATTTTATGCCCTTCCAGAAGAAAGTATCAAATTCTTTGAGAAGAAGCTGTCTCAAGGTGTAAGGCCAGATCCATTTGCTTTTCTTGGGTTTCTTTCTTCTTGTTGCCATAGTGGGCTAGTCAGTCAGGGGCTTTATTTCTTCAATATGATGATCAATCGCTACCAGATTGTACCAGATTCAGAGCACTATACTGCTCTGATTGACCTTCTCAGTCAAGCAGGTCATCTGGATGGGCTTCTGACGTATCGATGACAGTTTCTCCTGGATCTGACAGTTTTGCAGCAGTCATCGGGGCCTGTAGAGTTCACGGAAACGTGGAATTGGCAGAAGGGGTTGCGGAAAAGCTGTTTGAATTGGAGCCAAGCAATCCTGTGAATTATGCTCTTGTGTCTAACACGTATGCTTCTGAAAGATGTTGGTTTAAGAGATTACACAAAATGATGACGAAAAATTGTGGTCGTAAAGTTCCAGGTTGTAGCTGGACAGAAATTGGTGGTAACATTCACGCATTTGTATCAAGTGATAAATCCCACCATCAAAACACTATACATATATGCTATGTTACAAACATTGTTTAGGCTTATGGAGGAGAATAATATTTCTAGTGCCTACAGTATGTTTGACTGTGAACTTGATGAATGTATGGTTAAGTTTCCTGACTAAAGATTAATTTCATTGATGTCAATTATCTTAGGAGCTTGACATAAACCTTTTTTTAATTTAATTGGTCTCGGCAAGACCAAGCCCAAATTAAAAGTTTGACTGCGGTCGCTACACAACAGTATAGAAGTCAAACTCCGGCCATATTTAATTGAAGATTGAATCTTTGTACTGACTTTGAATCAAGTCTTTTGAAGCCCTATTACATCTACTTGTGAAGAAACTAAAATATTAGTAAGTTTAGAACCTTCTCATTTATTTTTTCCAGTTCCGTGCTATAATGGAATAAACCGTAAGTATAATTTAATGTCCCAATTGTATTGGCAACGGCAAATTTTTCATTATCATGAAACTATTATCAGCTTAAATGAATCTTAATATTTACTTATGTGCTCTCTCTTCTGAAACAGAGGTTGATTAGAAGGCTTAGCTTCAAATTCTGGCAATTAATCCTCAACAACCTTCAGAATCCTGTCAATTTTTTCTCCAATTGTAACACTATATATTGATTTGATCTCTGACATTTATACATCCTAACTAAAACCATATTTATTGAATTGTAATCAAAGTGTCAATTAACCACTCTTCCACTTTCTCTTCCAAGAAATTTGGAATAAGTTTCTCTTCGGTACAAACAGAAATAGCTTGAAATCAAAAAATCTATATTCGATTGGATGGTCGTGACGAAAGTCTTGATTTATTTTTATAATTAATATTATTATAAATAATTCTTACACATATATTTAGTGATTAAAGATAAGATGATATCATTTACAATTACCGACTCCGTAAGAATTGATATTTATTTTTGTATATGACTAAACGTATAATAATAATTAATTAAAAAAGATTTCGGATTTAAAAAAAAACAAGAATCCTGATGTAAATTTTGTATAATCATCACTCATCACCCGCAGATTTAAATGATAAAAAATAGGCCTGAGTATGGGTTTAGTGGAATGCTTCCATTATGACACGTGGCAAATGAGGAATATGATGTTAGTGTTCCCCACCAACCAATCAAAAACACCATTTCCGTTCTGAGGTTGCTGTTCTTGAGTAGTGATTTTGCAATCATTCTTGCCCAACCAACCGTTTATATTCATTCATTTCATTATTCATTTTGGTGGGAAACTAACTGTGATTTGACAAACAAAAGATCAATTACCCCTGTTCCTGGATAACTGATATGTATTGGTTATTTTTATTTTTATTTTTTATTTAATGACTTAGAGTCTATTTAATTGCATTTTTTAAATACAGTATTTATGAGTAGGATTTTTTAAAGTAAAATTTTTAATAAAAAAATATTAGTTATTTGTTGTTATAATTAAATTTTAATAATTAAAAATTTAAAAATTATATTAAAAAATAGAACAACATTTTTAAAATAAATGAGAGTAGACAATTTAATCTTTGAAAAAATAAAAATTCTATTATTAAGAGTCTAAAATTTAGGTTTTTTTAGTAAAAATAAAATAATTTTATAATGATTCAAAAGTTTTTTATGACAATTACAAAATATAAAAAAAAAAATCTTTAAAAAAATTTAATTAATAGAAAAACCAAACCAAACCAAACGGCCACTTAATGTTACCGCCAATATTTCCAACAATGATTTTTTCTTTTCATTACCATTCAACTAATATTTACCCTAATGATTTTCCATTGTCATTAATATTCAGGAACTTTGCTTCAATAGACTGGACTGCTAGAACACCTAGTCAATCTTTTTCCGTTTAATACAAGGGCAATCAGCTACCTAATACATCACGCTTAGACTTTGACTTTTGACTTTTGACTTTTGACAATTATCTTCAATTTGTAAAATTGATACCATCCAATTATTATTCACAATTTTCATCCCAAAAGTTGTTTAGAATTTAGAAATTTCTTGATACTAATTTTAAAGTATAAAGCTTGAATAATCTATAAATATTAAAAGAAAAGAAAATAATTTTAAAAACTCCACATGATATCATATAACTCTACAGAATTATTTTGTTATAATTAACCAAATTTCTTCGAACTTCAAAAACTCATTTGATTAAAAAAAGGAAAAAAAAGAAAAGGCGCATGTTAGCCACACCCGTAGTTGGAAAACTAAAGTCTTGTGCTATGTTTCAACAGTCTCTGTCTCCTCTCTCAAAACTACCCGCCATTTCTACTACGCCAACACCCTCCACCCCCACCCCCATCCCCATCCCCACCCTCACGCACAAATCTCGGTCTCTTCTCTTTCTTTCTCTCCATCTCTCTCTAAAAAGTCGCAATAATAATGAAGAGAAGCCCTAAACCTCAGTACGAACGACGGAGTCGTGGCACCGGCATACGGCCAAAGCCGAAAAGGTGCTCGTACTCTCCAAGTTCCTCCTTCTCAGAGAACTCTACTGTCAACCAGATTAGCAAGAATCTGCTGGCAATGGCCATGAAATCGGTAGCCGGAGTCTTTGTTGCCTGCTTCACTCCTCCCGGTACCGATAGCTCTAAGAATTTTGGCGACTCTAATGAATTCAAAGCTCCTTCTGGTGAACTTTTAAACTAAGATGTTTTAGCTTTTTCCTTAATTTGGGTGAATCTAATGAATGCAAGACATTCACAATAAAAGGATAATTTTTATTTCATTACTATTATTGATTGCTTTTCAGATCCCTTATCTCTGTTCTTATTAGTTTGATATGAGTTTTTTCGAAGGTCAATTTGTTTAAAAGAACTGAAAATATTTATGAACATACTTTCATTTTCGAGAAGCTGCGGTCGTATATTTAACTTAAAGATTTGCTGCATTTATAATGAAATGAATCGATGAGATTGTCTAATCTGATTATATTGATCAGATACTTCAAGAACCGACAGTGAAAGAAGACGAAGTTCAAATCGGGGTGTTTATGCGAGTTCAAACAATTCAACTCGAGGTAGAGTGCCTGGAAATGTACAATTCACCATCGAGGAAATCCACAAGGCCACCAGGAACTTCTCCCCCTCTTTCAAGATTGGACAGGGTGGATTTGGCACTGTCTATAAGGGCAGACTGGAGGATGGAAGCGTTGTTGCAATTAAACGTGCTAAGAAGGTCAAGAAGATTGAATTCATAAACAATGATTTGTTTCTTTTGTCAAGGATTCAGAGCATAATTTAATGATATATGAGGTTTCACTAAATTTCTGGTTGACTTTCTTTGCAGAATGTATATGACAAGCATTTGGGTGTTGAATTTCAAAGCGAGATTCGAACTTTAGCGCAGGTGGAACATTTGAATTTGGTCAGGTTCTATGGTTATTTGGAGTTTGAAGATGAAAGAATTGTTGTTGTGGAGTATGTTCCAAATGGAAGTCTCCGAGAACACTTGGATTG
>JAVXUL010158449.1:0-13549 GCA_035590515.1 Trichilia minutiflora | reverse complement strand
ACAAAGAAAGGAAGGTAAGTCTTATGTAATTTATTACGCAAGTAGAACTTTAAATGATGCTCAAATGAATTACACTATAACTAAGAAAGAGTTACTTACTGTAATATTTGTATTGGATAAATTTCAGTCTTATTTATTGGGTCTTCTACCATTGTTTTCACTGATTATGCTGCTGTGAGATATCTAATGACTAAATAGGATGCAAAACCGAGACTCATACAGTGAATTTTATTGCTTCAAGAATTCAATATTACAATTAAGGATAAAAAAGGAGTTGAAAACTTTGTTGTAGATCATCTATCGAGATTAACAGTAGATTCATCATTTGAAACCTCTTCTATTAATGATTTTTTTCCTGATGAAATTTTATTTTCTATCACTACAATGCCATGGTTTGCTAATATTATTAATTTTTTTGCAACAGGAAAAATGCCATCTGAATGGAGTAATCAGGATAAGAAGAAGTTTTGTATCTGAGGTGAGAAATTTTTATTGGGATGACCATATTTGTTTAAGTACTGTCCAGATCAAATATTTCGGAGGTATATACCAGAAGATGAGGTAAGTAGTGTAATTAATTGATGTCATAAAGAGGCATGTGGAGGACATTTTTCTTCAAAAAAATAGCTGCAAAAATTTTGCAATATGGTTTTTTTGGACAACTCTTTTCAAGGATACATATGCATTTTGTAAAACAAGTGAGAATTGTTAGAAATTGGGATCCATTTCAAAACAAAACATGATGCCTTTAAACCCCATTCTTGTTATTGAAATTTTTAACTGTTTGGTTATAGATTTTATGGGCCCTTTTTCACCTTCATTTGGTTTTGTGTATATATTGGTTGCAGTAGATTATGTCTCAAAATGGATTGAAACAATTCCATGTTGAAATAATGATCATAAAACAGTGATCAAATATTTAAAAAAAATATTTTAAGTCGATTCAGAATTCCTCGAGCCATTATAAGTGATAAAGGAACACATTTTTACAATAAACATTTTAAAAATTTGATGAAAAAATATAGAATTACACATAAAGTGTCTACCTCCTATCACCCACAAATAAATAGATAAGTTGAATTGACAAATAGGAAGATAAAATAAATTTTAGAAAAAACAGTTAACCCAAATCGTAAAGATTAGTCTTTAAGACTTATAAATGTACTTTAGGCCTATCGAACTGTTTTTAAAACTTCATTGGGTATGTCTCCCTATAGATTAATTTATGAAAAACCTTGTCATTTATCAGTACAAATTGAGCATAAAGCCTACTGGACTATTAAAGTTTTCAACACAAACTATGATGATGTTTGTAAATTACGCAAATTACAGTTAAATGAGTTGGAAGAATTGAAAAATGATGCATATGAGAATGCAAAAATTCAAAAGGTTAAAACTAAAGCTTGGCATGATAAAATTATTTCGAGGAAAATAATTAAGGTTGGTCAAAAAGTTTTGCTTTATGATTCTAGATTTCATTTATTCTTAAGAAAGTTAAAATCTAGATGGAGCGACTCATTCATTGTAAAACACGTGTACCCTTTTAGAGCTGTTAATATTGAGAATCCTAGAAAGGGTAATATTTTAAAGTAATAGGATAAAGATCAAACCATTTTTAGAAAATAAAGACTCCCAGGAAGAAATTGTTTCTCTTCTTGATTTTGTTATGAGAAAAATTATTCTACATATTAGTTTTCAATTTATTTTCTTTTTCTAATAATTTTGTGTTATTTTTACAAGGTAGTTTGTAACCTTTGCCTTTATTTTTTGTTTTGTTTTTTCCAGTTAAGTGATGGATATGATACTCTGTGATATTTTAAGTCGATTTTCAGTTCTCCCAAAATAGCTGAGCTGTAAAAAAAAAACTTTGCTTTCTTCTTCTTTTTAAAAAAAATGGATGAAATTATTTCAAAACTGCGAAAACATTTTCCTTCTCTTCTGTAAATAGTTTGACAAAAATCTATAAAACTAGAATGATAAGATTAAGGGTACTCATAGATAATAGTATACCTCAAGATATAAGATGGTTAATCGAAGTAAAAGTTCAATTAGGTGGGGAATCTTTTGATTCTTTTATTCCTCACATGCCTAGTTTAGGTAAGAGTTCTTATGCTAAGAAACACAGGACAAAAATATTAGGAGTTTGTCATAAATGTGCACGATGGACTTGTGATAAGTGATATCATTCTTTGGGTCTTCTTTCTATGGATTGAGAAGATAAAATTAGATTCATTAAGGATGGGCTGAGTAAGGAGGTTTTAGATGACATTCTATTGACTCTTGAGATACATTCTTGTGGATCCGTGCAAGGATAACTTCTCAAATTATGGGATTTATTTTTGGATGAGCATAAATGATATAGTCTTGGGAATCTAACTATAAATGATCCTGTTTATCAATTTTTAAGAAAATTGGATGGGAAGCCTATCCCCGACCCGTAGAGGGCATTCAAGCTGTTATTGGACGTAAAATCAGAGGAAGATGTGAGCTACAATGACAACTACCAGTAAATAAGTGTGTTTATTTTATTTTTATTTATGCGTTGTTCTTCTTGGCTTTTATGTGTGCTTACTGTTTACTCTTTGAATTTTGTCTGCTTATTTTTAAACTAGTTGTCATTTTATTCAGGCTACCTATATAGATGTCAGTATGTTGTTTTTCTTCTCCTCCATAAATATGCGTAATCACTCTCTTCACTTTCAAAGTTAAGCCTAATATAAAAATAAAAAATATCCTAGTTCATCAGATTTATAGTTTATGGGTCTAATTCTGAAAAAGATACAGTGTTTGTTAATGCAGCAAGTAATCTGGGAAGGGTATTAGTCGAGAGAATAATTTATTTGGTCTATAGAGGAGGTAACCTTGGGTTAATGGGGAATGTCCTCAGCTATATTCGTAGGTGACAGTCAAGTTCTAGGTGTTATTTATATACCTTTAACTGAAGGAAAAATTACAGAGATGATAATTAGAGAAGAGCTTCAGGTAGCCTCTATGCTTTTTGATGCCTTAATATACCTTCCGAGTGGTTTTGGTACTTTGGAAGAACTTTTTCAAGTTACTATTTGGGCCCAACTGAATATTCACTAAAAACTTATAGGTCTGTTAAATGTTAATAATTTCTTTGATGACCTATTATCCTTTTTTGATAAAGCTTATAGAATAATATTTTATCTCATAGTCGGTACGACAAATCCTAATCACTGTATGAAACTCGTCCCTTAGTATTATGAGCATAATAGTAAATCCCTCAAGAGTTTTTGTGCATATCATTGTATTTAGATTATGCGTGAGAGGGTGTGGGACAGGAGTCTATCAAAAAAAACTAGATTTTGATCCTAAAATCATCTCTAATTGAGAAAAGATTCCTATTATTTTTGTAGAGCTCGGAGAGGGCTTTCCATTGATATATTATGGGTTCCTTGATGTTATTCGAGCCAAAAGTTATGGCTATTTGAAGAATGGTCCTCGAAAGAAGGACTAGGGCCAAGGTATCGATATTTTTTAGGAAAGGTATCGACACATTGCTGGGTGAGGCCAAACGTATCGATATGTTTGGTGAAGGGTATCAATATATTGATACCCTTCACCTAAATATATCGATATTTAGTGAATAGTAAATAGTACTAAATATATCGATACCTTGGCAAGGGTATCGATACATTAAGGAAGGTATCAACACCTTGCAGGCTTAGTAAATAGTAAATAACCAAACGTATGACGTATCGATACGTTAGAGGCTTAATGTCAAAAGTATCGATACGTTTTGAAAGGTATCAACATCTTTGAGCGATTTCACAGCCTATTTATACTGTGCAGGGAATCGTCTTCCCCATTTTGGTTTCTCACTCTCTCTCTCTCTATTTTTGATAAAACCCTTTCTCTCTCACTCTTTAAAACTGATCACCATTTCTCCATCAAACTTTGCCATTTCAATTTTTATGAACTGAGAATCAACACCAAAACATAGAAACCTCCTTTGATCGGAGTTCTACTCGCTGATTCGAGAGGAATCGCGAGGAAAGGTTGGGGTGAACAGCAGTCGAGAAAGGGAATCAAGTAAAAAGGAACTCAGAACACTTCTATCAGCTTGGGTAAGTTCATCCCTAAGCTCGTTTGTCTATTTTTAGCCTTTATTATGCATAAATCGAGAAAAAGAGGATTTAGGTTATTGTTCACAAAACCTTAAAATTTGGGGGTTTTCTCATTTATCGTTGATATCAATAAATTAGAGGGCTTTGATAGCTATTGGTGTTGAAATAGATAAAAAATACTTCTTAGTGGAGTGAGATTCATTTATAGTAGTATGTTAGAGAGACAGAGAAGGGTGCGAGAGTAGCAAGAGCATGCATTGTATTATGTATGCACATTATAATAGATTGTGAGTCTATGATTGTGTGTGTATCCAGACGCGATAGTTGAGATAGGAGGATCTTCGTCGTAAGGAGTATACCGAGAGGGTGGTTTTCCACTCCAGAACAGTGAGTGGACATATTTCTTCCCTTCACCTCAGTTTATATTTATTGTGATATAGCATAGAATATGGATGCATGTATATGAATACATAACTAAAATGTGGAGGCGTTGGATGTATGTTATGTAAGGACCAGGATGGCCCTTGTTTGTGATAGAGATAGGTTTGTTATGAAGCCTGGATTACCATGAATGTGAGGTCGAAGGCCTATTGTGTATATTGGTATTGTGATTTTGAGGCCGGAGGCCAATTTTATATATGTTTGTGAATGTGGTATAGTTGAGTAAAATGGTTGGGGTGCCATACTTGTTAATTTGGCCTTGTAAGCTAACATGTCTTATTCTATGTTTTGGCCTTGTGAGCCACCAGTTACTCGATTTGCCCTGATAGGCCATTGCTGTTGATTTATGATTCTGTGTGCCATAAAATTGATTATATATATGGGTGAAGATTGGCCATACAGCTCATATAGAGTGGGTGGAATCTAATAGAACTCAGAGTATGGTTGCTCATACAGTCTAAGATAGAATGGGTGGAATCTACATGTCTAGGCTAAAGTATGCTAACCTTATTTTATTATGTTAGTATTTTCAACTAGGACTGTGGATTGACCATACAGCTTAGATGGAGTGGGTAGGATCCTATAGATCGAGGGATATTATACATGGGCACACACACCCAACTAGGGTTGTAAATCAACCATACAGCTCTGAGGGAGTGGATGGGATCCTATAGACCCAGGAGGATATATATATTTGATGTTATATTTATTTTCTAGACATGTATATGATACTACATTTTACTATACTTGATTTTATGATTACGAAAATTTTTTGTAATCAATGTATGGGCCTTTAATTTCTATTTTTTGTGTATTTGTTTACTCACTAAGTATTTTCCCAAATACTCACCCCTCACTTTCCATTTCAAGTTATTGTAGTCAGGTACGGTATAACATAACTAAAATGAGACTTCAGTATAGCTTTTCAGGTACTTGACTCAGGTTTTTATATTATGGTCTACTGTATGTAAAAATATTTGTATTAAAGTGATTTAATGTATTTGGCTTGACCAAGAATATTTTGTAATGTATTTTGAGAAAATACAGATGTAATATATGTTTGTTTAAAAATCTTTCATTTTATTTTATTTTATTTTAAAATGAATTTGAAAACAGATACTAATGCCTTGTGGTACTAGGAGTGCATTCTAAGTTATAGGATGTATTTTTGGGATTCGTAACGATTGCCATGTGGCTGATTAGGGTCAGGACGTGACAATTTTATTGGTATCAGAGCTTTTAGTTTGAGAGCGAGTATTATTTTTCTATTTTTGAACTCTCTCGATTTTGGCTATTGAAGATTTTCAGAATTTGATGATTTTAAGGAGATTGTATCAGTGGACAATAGATTAAGTCGAGTTAGTTATGTTTTATAATTTATATTGATTTTTGGATAGAATGCCGCTGTGATCCGAGAGAGGAAGAGGTAGACCACAGAGGAATATTGTGATTAGAGATGATCAGGAGGCATCATCTCATACTCCACCATCTGTTTTTCAACAGGAGCAAATTCCTATGGATCCTCCATCACAGATGCAGAATCCTGAAGGTAATGCTCATTTTTCTTGGTTACAGGAGACCTGGAACACATTCATGGCGTTTATGAGTGCACAGAACTTAATGCCAGATCCAAATCAAGCTAAATCATCTCGACTAGTGAAAAAGTTATCCAAGTTGATCAAGAAAGTGAGGCAACTTGGGAGTGTTCCTTTCTGTGGAACCAATGATGCTCTAGAAGAAAATAGATGGCTGAGAACGATGCAATAGAATATAGATGACATAGATTTGTCAAATGAGGAAAAGCTGAGAGTGTCTACCAGATTGCTTGAGCAGAGTACTGCTACTTGGTGCCAGAACATCTCAGTAAGGCTTAGTATTAAGCCTACCTAGATAGATTTCCAGAGAGCCTTTCAAGAAAAGTATTTTACCCACTTCTACAGTACTCAAAAAAGACAAGAGTTTATGAACTTGAGATAGATAGGTAGCACAGTATCTGATTATAAGACTCAGCTGAGACAGTTGGCAGAGTTTATTTAAGAATTTGCCACTGAAAAAACTTTGTGTGCCAAGTTTGAGGCAGGACTGAATTTAGAGATAAGAGATAGAATACTAGTGACAGGCAAGCAGAGTTATGAAGAGGAGGTGCAGTTGGCCCTTCGAGCAGAATATTTGATTGGGGAAGAAGGTCCAAGACTGGATTTAAGAAGAGAAATGACTTCAGTATTTCAATGGGTCAGTCTTCTAAGAAGAACCGCAGTAGTAGATCTTCGAGTGACCAGTCAACAAGTCCTGGGATTTCTTTACCTTTTTCCCCTAAAGAGTAGAAATCCTCTCGATTTGATACTTCTGCCTCAAGATTAGGGCAATCAGGCAGGAAGTCATCTGACAGTAAGTAATGTCCTAACTGTAGGAGGTATCATAGTGGGCCTTGCAGAGTACCTCTCCAGCTTCAGTGTTTTCAATATGGCCAAGTGGGTCACATGAAAAGAGATTGTCCTAGTTTGGGGACAACAGAGACAGCTAACCAGCCAAGGCAAAATTCGAGATTTTCTGGTGCATAACAGCCCATGCCTCAGTCACAGTTTACGGGTGCTCGCCAGGCTAGATTTAGACTTGAGTTCTTACAATGAATCAAGAGCAGGCTCAGGTTAATCCAGATGTGATTACAAGTATGGTGATGATTTTTGATCATCCAGCATATATTTTGGTTGATCTTGGTTCAAATAGGTCATTCATTAACATTGCATTTACGAGGCATGCTAATAGGGACTTGATATCTTTAGAACCAGAATTAATTGTTCATATGCCCTTGGGATAGAGATTACTATAGAACACCATGTTTCGTCGGTGTGAGATCTGGATAAGGGATGCTGCTCTTGAGATTGATTTGATTCCTTTGAGAATCCAGGATTTTGATGCTATTTTGGGCATGAACTAGTTATCATAGCATTATGCTACGATTGATTGTTTTAGGAAGGTGGTGACCTTCAGATGTTTGGGAGAGCCAGAGATTATTTTTACAGACGAGCCGAGGATACTACCTTCCTGCATCATATCGACGATAAAGACTAAAAGATTTGGTATATATGATTGATAGATCAGTTCTAGGAGTTAGTTTAGAATAGGTGTCAGTGCTGAGAGAGTTCCCCGATGTGTTTTTGAAGGAATTATCTGGATTACCGTCTGATAAAGAGTTTGAGTTTTGTATCGATCTGGTGCCAAGGACGATACCGATTTTGATACCACCCTACTATATAGCACCCACAAAGATGAAAGAATTGAAAAACTCAGTTAGAGGACTTGGTCAAGAAGGGTTTTATCCGACCAAGTGTATCACCTTGAGGTGCACCAATTCTGTTTGTGAAAAAGAAGGATGATACATTGAGACTCTGTACTGATTATAGACAGCTCAATCAAGTGACCATTAAGAAAAAATATCTAGTACCGAGGATATATAATCTGTTTGATCAATTGTAGGGTGCGAGTTTGTTTTTCAAGATTGATTTGAGATCGAGATATCATCAGCTCAGGATCAGAGAGAATGATGTTCCCAAGATAACATTCAGGACTCAATATGGCCATTATGAGTTTTTGGTTATACTATTTGGATTAACAAATGTACCTGCAGTTTTTATGGATTTGATGAATCAAGTTTTTCACCCTTATTTAAACAAGTTTTTCATTGTGTTTATAGATGACATACTTGTGTATTCGAGAAATAAGAGAGAATATGCCCAAAATCTCAAGGTAGTGCTTTAGACCTTAAGAGAGAGACAACAGTATGTTAAATTCTCTAAGTACGAGTTCTGACTTACAGAGGTAAATTTTCTGGGGCATATAGTTTCTAGCAATGCAATACTTGTGGATCTAAAGAAGATTGAGGCCATAGTTCAGTGGGAATAGTCAGAGAATGTTATAGAAATCCGTAGCTTCTTGGGGCTAACGGGATATTATAGGAGATTCGTTGAGGACTTCTCCTTATTGGTTGCACCTCTAACGAGGCTTACAAGAAAGGAGGTTAAGTTTGAGTAGGATGATCAGTGCGAGTAGAGCTTCTAAACTCTGAAGAATTGTCTGACTTCAGCACCAGTTTTGACACTCTAAATGTCAGAAGACGGGTATGTTGTCTATAAGGATGCCTCGAGGCAGGGCCTCAATTGTGTATTGATGCAAAATGGAAGGGTTATAGCTTATACTTCTCGAAAGCTGAAGAAGCATGAAGAGAATTACCCTACCCATGATTTAGAGTTGGTTACAGTGGTTTTTACATTAAAGATATGGATGCATTACTTGTATGGAGAGCAGTGCCAGATATTCATTGATCATAAGAGCCTCAAGTATTTGTGCTTACATAGAAAGAGCTGAATTTAAGACAGCGAAGGTGGTTAGAGTTGATTAAAGATTATGACCTGATCATTGACTACCACCCAAGAAAGGCTAATGTGGTTGCTAATGCTTTAAATAGAAAGACTTCAGCCAGTTTGGCTTATGTCTGTACCACTTATATGCCTTTGTTGATAGATCTGAGAGCGTTGAGAGTATCACTAAGGTATGATGAGGTTAGAGCCTTGATGGCTAGCTTCGTAATCAAACTTACCCTAGTTGCTCAGATCAGACAGAGCCATATGTCAGACAATAACTTGGTCAAAGCTTGCCAGGAGATTAGGGATGGCAAGGAGAGGGACTTCTACTTCACTCAGGATAGGACGTTGACTTTTAGAGGTCGGGTATATGTACCCAGTGTTAGAGAGTTGAGAGACGCTATCTTGGAAAAGGCTCATAGTTTTGCATTTGCTATGCATCTGGGAAGTACTAAAATGTACCGGACCATCAGAGAGAGTTATTGGTGGCTAGGGATGAAACAGGATATATCCTATTTTGTGGCTAGATGTTTGATATGTCAGCGGGTCAAGGCTAAGCATCAAAGGCCTGCAGGGACTTTACAGCCTCTACCTCTACCTGAGTAAAAGTGGGAGTATATTGCTATGGACTTCGTGATCGAGTTGCCTCAGACCTAGGCAGATCACAATGTAATTCGGGTGATTATAGATCAACTCACTAAGTCAGCTTATTTTTTGTCGATTTGAGTGAATTTCTCTTTAGAGGAATTAGCTAAGTTGTATGTAGTGTTAGTTACTATAGTATCAGATCAAGATCCTCATTTTATATCTTGATTCTGGCTTAGACTTCAGAAAGCTATGAACACTTAATTGACTTTCAGTTTTGCATTCTATCCTCAGATTGATGGATATTTAGAAAAGACCACCCAGATGCTAGAAGATATATTTCGGACATGTGTTATTGAGTTTTCAGGCAATTGGGATATGCACCTATCGTTGATAGAGTTCGCGTATAATAATAGTTATCAGGCTAGCATTGGGATGGCACCTTATGAAGCTTTATATGGTAGAAAATATAAAACCCTATTATGTTGGGATGGAGTCGATGAGAGAAAACTCGATGGTATCGAGTTGATTGAGATCACCACTAAGAAAGTCAAGATTATCAAAGAGAGATTGAAAGCAGCCCAAGATAGATAAAAATTCTTCGCTGATACTCGAAGGAGAGCATTGAAATATGAAATAGGCGATTAGATTTTCCTGAAAGTATCGCCTTGGAAAGGAATAATCAAATTCAGAAATTAAGGGAAGTTACATCCTCAATATATTGAACCCTTTGGTATTGTGGAAAGGATAGGCCTAGTAGCCTATGGATTGAATTTGCCATCATAGCTGAGTTGGATACATGAAGTCTTCCATGTATTAATGCTCAAAAAGTATGTGCTAGATCCTTCGCATATACTTGAGACACCACCAGTGAATTTGAGAGATAATCTCAACTGTGTGGTACAACCGGTGAAGATACTTAATTGACAAGAGCGAGTCCTGAGAATAAGACTATTCTGATGGTGAAAGTCTTGTAGCAGAGTGCCACAGTTGAAGAGATGACTTGAGAGCCGAAGAGTCTGATGAGACGGTAGTATCCCCACCTTTTCCAATGACAAGGTATGTGTTTAGCTCAAAGGAAAGGTCTTTGCATATTCTAGACGTATGTTTTATTTTCATTACTATTTTATTCTATAGAAGCTGTAATTTCTTCTCCTAATAATAAATAACAAGTGAGATATTCTAAAATACCTTTATTTGATTATTAGGGGAAAAAGGGAGTTGTATGCTTATTATTATTATTTTTGTTACTGCTTATCATATACGTCACGTAGAATTTTGAGGACAAAATTCATATAGGGGGAGAATTGCAAAACCCGTCCTTTAGTATTATAAGCGTAATAGTAAATCCTTCAAGAGTTTTTGTGCATGTCATCGTGTTTAGATTATGTGCGGGAGGGTATAAAACTTGAAGAATGTGTTTTGAGTAAGATTATGGTGTGGGATAGGAGTCTATGAGAAAGAAGTTGATTCTTGACTCTAAAATCAGTTTCAATTGAGAAAAAATTCCTATAATTTTTATAGAGCTCGGAGAGTGCTTTTTATTGATATATTATGGGTTTCATGACGTTATCCAAGCCAAAAGTTATGACTATTTGAAGTGATAGTCCCCAGAAGAAGGATTAGGGCCAAGGTATCGATACCTTTTGGGGTGAGGCCAAACATATCGATACCTTGACAAGGGTATTGACACCTTTATGATGGAGATGAAGTCTGCTTGCAATGAAATATATCGATACGTTAAGGAAGGTACGACACCTTATAGGCTTAGTGAATAGTAAATAGCCAAATATATCGATACGTTAGGAGAACGTATCGATATGTTAGAGGCTTGATGCCAAAGGTATCGATATGTTTTGAAAGGTATCAACACCTTTGAACGATTTCACACTCTATTTACACTGTGTAGGGGATCATCTTTCCCATTTCAGTTTCTCACTCTCTCTTTCTCCATTTTGACAAAAACCCTTTCTCTCTCACTCTTTAAAACTAATCTCCATCAAACTTCACCATTTTAGTTCCTCTGAACTGAGAATCAACACTAAAACACAGAAACCTCCTTTGATCGGAGTTCTACTTGCTGATTCAAAAGGAATTGCAAAGGAAATGTTGGGGTGAACAGTAGTCAAGAAAGAGAATCGAGCAAAGAGGAACTCAAAACACTTCTACCAGCTTGGGTAAGTTTATCACTAATCTCATTTCTCCATTTTAACCTTCATTGTGTATAAATCGAGAAAAAGAGGATTTAGGTTACTCTTCATAAAACCCTAGAATTTAGGGATTTTCTCGTTTATCATCGGTATCGATAAATTAAAGGGCTTTGATAGCTATTGGTATTGAAATAGATGAAAAAACTTGTTAGTGGAGTGAGATTCATTTATAACAGTATGTTAGAGGGAGAGAGAGGGGAGAGAGAGAAAGAGGGGTGCGCGAGTAGTAAAAGCATGTATTACATCATGCACACATATTATAATAGATTGTGAGTCTGCGATTGTATGTGTATCCAGGTGCGGTAGCCAAGACGAGAGGATTTTCGCTGTAAGGAGGATACCAAGAGGGTGATTTCCCACCCCAGAATAGTGAGTAGACGCATTTCTTCCCTTCGCCTCAGTTTATATTTATTGTGATTATTATTATACTTGGTATAGCGTAAAATATGAATGCATGTATATGAATACATAACTGAAATGAGAAGGCATTGGATGTATATTGTGTGGTGGTCGAGATGGCCCCTTATTTGTGATAGAGATAGGTTTGTTATGAAACCTGGATTGCCATGAATGTGAGACTGGAGGCTTATTATGTATATTGATATTGTGATTTTGAGGCCGGAGGCCAATTTTATATATGTTTGTGAATATGGTATAGTTAAGTAAAATGTTCGGGTGCCATACTTGTTGATTTGGCATTATAAACCAACTTATCTTGTTCTATGTTTAGGCTGTATGAGCCACCAGTTACTCAATTTGCCCTGATAGGCCATTGTTGTTAATTTATGATTCTGTGTGCCATGAAATTGATTATATATATGGGTGAGGATTAGCCATATAGTTCATGTGGAGTGGGTGGATTCAATAAACCCTGAAGTGTGGATTCGTCATACAATCTAAGATGGGATGAGTGGAATCCACATGTTCAAGCTAAAGCATGCTAGCCTTATTCTATTATGTTAGTATCCCCAACCAGGGTTGTGGGTCGACTATACAGCTTAAATGGAGTTGATGAAATCCTATAGACCGAGGGATATTATACATGAGCACACACCCCCAACTAGGGTTACGGATCAGCCATACAGCTCTGAGGGAGTGGATGAGATCCTATAGACCGAGTGGGATATACATATTTAATGTTATATTGATTTTCTAGACATGTATATGATGCCACATTTCACTATACTTGATTTTATGATTACGAAGATTTTTTGTAATCAATGTATGGGCCTCTGATTTCTGTTTTTTGTGTATTTGTCTACTCACTGAGTATTTTCCAAATACTCACCCCTCACTTCCAATTTGAGGTTAGTGTAGTCGGGCACAGCATAGCATAGCTGAAGCGAGATTTCAGCAAAGTTTTTCAAGTACTCGACTCAGGTTTTTATATTATGGTCTACTGTATGTAAAAATATTTGTAATAAAGTGATTTGATGTATTTGGCTTGGCCAAGAATATTTTATAATGTATTTTGAAAAAATACAGATGTAATATATGTTTGTTTGAAAATCTTCCATTCTATTTTATTTTATTTGAAAATGAGTTTGAAAACAGGTACTAATGCCTTGTAATTCTAGGAGTGCATTCTAAGTGATAGGATGTATTTCTGAGATTCGCGGTGATTGTCACGTGACCGATTAGGGTCAGAGCATTACACACTGCTTCAACTTCTGATCAGCTGATTGATAAACTAGAAAGCTTCATTTAAAGCCTGATCCGACAACAACTCAGATAAATTGGTTTGGAGAAAAAAGCAAAAAGTGTAAGCTAGATTTAACGCTCCAACTGTAAGTTTTTATGGTTTGATTAAAAGCAGGTTTGTTTTTCTTTTGTAAATAAATAAATGAATTAGAATATTTGT
>JAVXUL010158438.1:0-13550 GCA_035590515.1 Trichilia minutiflora | reverse complement strand
TTGATGTAACAGAATGTATGAGATGCTTTAAAAACAAAGATGTGATAGTGCCAAGTTTCTACATGTGTTGCCTCTGACCTTAACAGAGAAAAGCACTTGATACACAATCCTATTCCTTAAGAGACTGAAAATAAAATCTCTATCACTTAACACTCTCTCCTAAGTGATCACTGATCACACACAAATAATGAAAAAATAAATCATTTGAGGTGGTTAAATTTAAAAAATCATTTAGTTATAACGAGTACAGCGAGGTTCTATGAACATCATTTGCAAACTAATTTTATACATTGTGTTAATAATTTCTTTTATAATATAAGGATTAAAAGAAAGTTTTATAAGATAATCCCTTGATAGAATGTCATTTTCAAAGTAATTTTATAATTTATTATCAAATATTAAACACTCGTGAGTATGGATACTCTCTCTCTCGGCTGTCTGCGGTTGAATCTTCACTTTGTTTTCGTATTTTCTAACTCATTCAGCAATATTAGCCTATATATTATATTCAGAATTACGCCATATATGCACAGTAAATAGCTAGAAAGTAGATTAGTTTTCTTTCTTATTACTCGGCTGATCGCAAGCATATACGTAGCAGCTAGTTCGCTATATGAGAAGACTTTGCGTCTTGGGATAATACACTGGTCGGACACTCGGTTGTAAGTTTTACCAATAATTTTCCTAACGTATATAGGAAACCAAATCGAATTCAGGAAACAGACTAAGTTAAACCTGAGATAAGGAGATTGTTTACCTTGATCTCTATATACACACATAAAAGCAATTGACAAAGTGAAATAAAATAAAGAACACACACAATACATATATTTATTTATCCATTCCATTGAATCACTAACGTGAAATACAATATTGACAATTTTGCAAGAACATATGAAGTGGAAAAGTAAGTAGATTAAAAATATTGTTTACAATCTTTTTCGTTTTCTGCCTGCACAACTCTTCTTGGAAGGAATGGATATGTGCGATGATGGTGGAGGCAAACTACGGCGAGCGTGATAAGCACGACGACTTTCTGGGTTCTCAAGAATCTCAAATGCTTTTACAATGAGTTTGTAGGCTTCGGGAGCAGCAGCTGACCGATGAAGCTGAGGATCTATCAGCTTCGCAAGCCGAACGAAAGCATGAGTGATGGTTTTAGTAGAGGCTGATTTGTCTTTGACGTCAAGAATGCCATACCAGTCGATCTCTCCGTGTGGTCTGCTGAGAGCTGCGACCTGGATGCGATAAACTTGGAGGTGGTTGTCTATGCCCCCGTAAAATGGATCTAGTTGCTTGGCTAAGGAAGCCACTTCATATGCTGAGAATCTTTTCTTCTCCAAGAAATCTTCTTCAGCGGCCTGAATCAAGATGTCTGTCATGGTTAGAGTGTCTGTCTTAGAGAATGATTAAGAATGTTGGAGTGAAATCAATGGCAACAGAAGTGTATATATAATGAGTAAATCCTTGTCATCTAAGGATTTGTAATTCCTAATTGGATTTGGTTTTCTAATATTAACTTCCTAATTTGATTTCCATGAGATTATAATATCACGTTAGCCGTTAGGATTCGTATACGCGTTTTGATTATCTACAAACTTCTCGTCTGTGTAGTAATTGTATTGTAGTGTTAAACTAAATCCAATAGGAAATCAATTTAAAAAGTTATTAATGTTAAGCTATCAGTTTTTTCTACACCATTTCTTAGCTTTTTGGTTAAAAAAATTATTTTAATGATCTTATTAATAAAATAATTATTATTCTTTCTAAAAAAAAAGGTAAAATAATTATTTGACCCAATTTTACTTATATAATATATTTTTTTTTGAAAATTAGGAAATTCCAATCATCAGCCAACACCAACACCGCACCGCGGTATTTATGTCGTGGGACTCGTCACGGGAACCCAGGTTCTCTACTGTCCGAAAGCAGTATCATCGAAACGGAATCCAGACCCTAAATTAAAGAGGCGCCCGTAACAACACCCAAACCGATGATATCAAACGAACGAGAAAAACCTAGACTCTCCTAGGTTCTTACAAAAAATACAAAAAGTGATAGTCAAATATGAAACCGCTCACCATCCAACATGCCCTCCTCACCACGGAGCCACACCCCTTGGTGACTTTACTTATATAATTAATAACTGAGTTTAACCATTTTATTATTGTTTTGTTTTTAACATGATTAAAAATTTAAGAAAAAATAAAATTATATTTCTTTTACTACTTATGTTTAAAAAATTTATAAAATTAATGTAATATAAATATTTTTAAAAATATTATTTACAATATATTTACATTTATTTATGATTAATATTTAATAAATTATTATTATATATTTATGTATAAACAATAACATATAATCCTCTTCAATTTTTCATCAACATAATACAATCTCACACTAATTTTTACATCAATACAAATACAAATTAACTCTAATTTTTTTTCTTCATTTTAAAATATTATTTATAATATACTAATATTTTATTTAATATTTATTTTAACAAATGATTATTGTATAAATATTTATAAAATAAATATAATATAAAAAAAATAATCGACAAACACAAAACCTATCGTTGACCATCATGCCATCTGTCGTTCTTCTAGCTATCTTCACCATCGATCGAAAAAATTCACATAACGAAGAGAAAGAGAAAGTATGACGTAATATTACAGAACAGATCATCGTCATTGTCAATCATCATTCAATTACACCACACTTGAATAAAAGAAATCTCAATTCCTTGAAGAAAGAAGACAACAATTAGCATAAGAGAAAACAAAGAAGACATCCCTCTGCATGTTAGTCATTACTATCAACCAACATTTACATCCAGTAATAGACAACCATTAAATGGATAATAGGGATAAAAAGGATATGTAAAGGGAAGAAGACAAATGGAAAAAAAAAAAGTTTTCAAAAGATTAGCCTGGCTTACGCAACTTGGTTGCAACATAGAGCAGATGGTTGATGTTTGTCGGAGGATAATTTTGGAGCAGCTTGAGATTAGAGGTGAAATCTCCAGCTAGCAAGCGTCTCCGAATGAGAATCAGCATTGCACAACATACACGGAGTAAAGTCTCCTGAAATATGTAAACTTCTGTTAGAATTCGTGTTATTCTTTTGTCTCAAAATTTAACGGTCAACAGATATGACAACTGAATTGGAAATTCAAAGGAGCGTTTAAGCAGCTAAGAAAAGTATAATCTTCCGAGCTCGAGTGGCAATGATTTTTGCTGCCTGAAAAAGCATTATATAACCTGGAAAAAAACCAATGAGGCATCTCGTCCATTTGTCACCACCCAACATTGCCGAGTCAGGGAGCTTGATTTTAGGTTTGGCACTGGAAATCTCATGGTCAACATAGTGAAGGTTAAAGTTGGAAGTAGAATTGGAGACTTTCACCTTGTCTGCCCAGTTTGCTGCATTTGGAGTTGATTCTCGGCCATTGGGATGGAGAGGTGGTGGTTGACGGAGATTTGCAGCAGAAAGGTGAGGGGCAATAGCAGCGGTGGGCCTAGAACTGGGCTTCATTGGCGGGTGGGATCAGCACACAACAGAGCAACAAAAAAAGAAAGCCCACGAAACTGGGCTGCTGGGAGAAGCCCGCAAAAATGGGCAAAAACAGAAGCCCACAACCGAAAGAGAGCCCACGAAAATGGCCCAAAACGGGAGCCCACAAGAAAGCCCACGGCAGAAATAAAAAGGAAAACTCAGGGGCAGGTGGAGAACGAGGGCGAGGAGAAGGAGACAGAAAAGAATGGGGAGAGAAGCTGCAGGTGTGACAGACGGAAAGAGGCTGCGTCAGAGGTAGGCGCCTGATGAGGAAAATAGGGTGGCTGGAGGTAACGTAAGCGTGAGAGGAAAGTAAAGTAAAGATGGTTTCAAATTTGAGGTGGTTTGAACAAGCATGGGATCCGAGGCATCCAAAACAGTGCAAACCCATGGAGAGAGGAGAAGAAGATGGTTTTGGGGAAAGGAAAACCAGGCTTGAGAGGGAGAGGGATGGATCCAGTCGGTGGGTATTAAGGGAATCGGGGATCAATGAAGGTTAGGGATAGAGGTTGAAACAGATTGAGGTTGTGATTTCGGATTTGCCAGAACGAAGGGGAGATTTGTGGAGGTGGTATGCAGGTGAAGCCGGTCGGAAAGAAGAAAGGAGGAGAATTTTTTTTTTTGAGAAGGTTTGCAGGCACAGTAAAGTAGAGATGTGAAAATGGGTTTTTGTTTTCCTTTTTTTTCCGAAAAGTGCTGGTGGGAACTCCCTGGAACCACCGAGAGGAAGGAAGGAGGAGAGGAGAGGAGAGGTGAGGGGGGGAACTCCCTGGAACCACCAAGAGGGAGGAAGGAGGGGAGGAGCCGTCAGTCGGTACTGTTCCAACACAATGTGCAACTGAATATCAGCATCATCCTCAATCCTTCAGCCTTTCAATGCCATCATCCTCAATCCTTCAGCATCATCCTCAATCCTTATTCGTTTATACACAATACCACATACGAACACACCATAAAGTTGATACCCACTCTTCTACATTATTATGCTTAATCTAAATCAAACTTTATTGCTGAGCTTTTTTGGGGGTATACTTGTGTAATTGTTGGATGGCTTTTCAAAGCAGCTTCAAACTTGGAAGAATCAACTTCACAAATATTAGGAGACATACATGATTTCCAAAATTGTTACTCATACACATATATAAAGAATTGGTATTTGGTATAACTTATATATAGTAATGGTTGATTTGAAGTCATCTAAAATAACCAACATGTTTATTTTTTGGATTATTTTAAATGGACTATTCAAATTTGCATAACCTCCATTGTTTATGTTATGAAAAAGCGAGATATGCATATTATATAGTATTATAGCATAGCATTCGATATCTTAAATAGACTAAATAGTCCTTAGCATCAACATAATGAAGAACATAAAATATTAGGGCGTTCGTTTGTTGAGTGAGTCAGTGTACATGATTATCAAAATCATGTGCTTGCATGCTTACGTTTTTGTTTTGCATAATGGTTTACCTTCAAATCATAATATGTAATTTTGATTATATACTTGTTTGTTAGGATTAGATGTTATTAATTTCTTTCATAAAAATGATTATTAATGGTAAATTTGATGGTATAAACTTATAAATGTATAAATAAACATATACCTTTAATTAAATAGTATTCTTCACTTAAATGTTCAAAATTGTTAAATTATTTTATTTTTTGTTTAATCATTATATTATTTGATACGATATGCATGACACAGTTTCATAGTTTAATAATTTGTTTATGCAATAATATTTGATCATTTTGATTGTTGTTATAAATAAAAACAACAATTAAATACCTAAGGTAGTATTTCAGTTACTGTAGGATAAAAGATTAATTTGTAATAAATAGAGAAGAGAATTTCTAATAAAAATACTGAATGAGATGCAGTTGTAGCATCTCACATTCTTGCTGAGGAGTTAATCTGCTAAAATTATGCAAGTTCCATTATGAAGTATCTGAATAAAATTTCATCTTAGTTTTCTTGCGATATATTGTCAGAGAGAACCAGGTGAAGGAAAGCACAATGAACTTCTGACAAATCTCTGGCCACTTGCCATACTTCGCAGGTAAAAGATTCACTTGATGCAGACGGAGATTTGATACACTGACATTATAAACAATGCAGAATTATGTTTTACTAGCTTCACTATATCATTTGTGGTTCTTTCGATTATTTGTAAATAATTGACAGTCACTGACTTAGGAATATTACAACAGACAGGGCACTTTTTGGAGTTTCTCAATGTAAATATATGGGAAATAAAGTCTGCATATATGTATTATGTATGCCACAGGGTATCAGGTTATGTGTATCATATATGCTATATTAGGTAGTGTACTCTGTTTTCCAAAATATTGATTGCATATTCTGATTTCAAGCTGTAGTAACCAATCAGTGCTTCTACCTACCAAGAGAGGGAAAAAAATTTGAATTGTTGCCTTGTGTACAGCAATTAAATTGATGCCAATAGAGTACAGCAAGAATATTTATGTTCGCGTCATTCAAAACTTTATTTGTGGTAATTTAGTATCGAACCAAAAACCAAGTGAGCCCCCTCTAAACTCAAAACAGTACTATTTGGGGATTTCACTAGGTATATTGTTCATTTGGTCGTTTTTCTTGGATCCTTTTTCGAAAGAAGATTGTCTTTCCCGTCAAGTGAGCTTTTGTCACTGTTTTTCCCCATTGCTGTGGAGCACCTGGACAGCTTCATTGTCAGTCTGAATGGATGTGATGACATTCCCCCATCTTCCGTAGCATAATGTGGCACGTTATCGCTCTGTCATAACTTTCTTTTTCTTTTTCCTGTTTGAAATTTCAGTGATTATAGATGTTCAATTGTAAGCATAGATGCATTTTATCTTGTACTTCTTTTAACAATCAGATGTTTCCGGAGAAATTCTTTTTCCTTTCTTCGTTATAATTTCTTTTTCTGGTCAGATGTGCGAAATGAGGTAAGTCTTAACTCTCAGACTCCTATTTTCCTGTGGATGGTTCATTATCGGTATTAATATATTTTAAAATCATATATAAATAGGTCGATTGAATTGAACTGGTGTTTGAAACGCGACGTGTGTGAGAAATTCAACTGTAAACGTACTATATCAAATTTTAGTATAGAAAGATAAGTTGAAGTTGTCTACCTACAGAAAATTCATTTAAATCTTATTAAGTACTATAAGTACTAATTTTATTCAAATAAATTAAAAGAATAATGAAAACTATTTAAACAATCTAAATTATAATTAAATATAGTAGCCCACTCGCCAATAAATAAAAACCATATGTAATAATATTCTATATATATTCTAGAATATTGATTTCATCTCGCTTTTAACTATGATTTTTTATGCCAATTCGATATCAAATCATTCTCGAGTTTATAAGAAGGATCCTCATTTATTTGACTATCTTTTCCGAGATCAAGTCAAAATTATTTCTAAAACTCAAGTCCATCACTCTTATCAAAATTGAGAATTAGAAATGTATGAAAATCTTTGATTCCTTTCCAACGTCTTCAGAGGAATCAATGGCCTCCTGTGCATGAAAATCTTAAGCTACATCATCTTGTTCCAATCTAAAATTACCCCTCCCTAGATGGAATTCTCATTTATTATCATTTAAATTTATGGTCAGGGAACTAGAAGTTTTAAGTATAAATAATATAAATAAATTTAAACGAAAAGAGATAATAAGCAAATAGGCATTGAAAATTTTCCTTTCATTATCCAATCTTTTTTTTTGGTTTACAAGTAATGCAATCAACTATATCTCTTAAAGTCAAGCAAATTAAAGCTCTAAATCCTAATTTTGATATATTTATCTAAAATCAAGATTTAAAAATTTATTAAGAACAGTTATTTTCTTAATTAATCTTCGAAGGCATTAAAAGTTTAATCAACTCATTAATGACCTAAGTTACACCAATCAATTTCGAACTTAGAATTAACTCTTCCAACTGCATAAGTGTAACTTCTAATTATTTTGATCAAAGACTTATACTTCAAGTATTTACCAATGTTAGACTAGGAACTTGAATCCGGATTAAGTCAATAGAATCTCAAAGTCTTTTATATCGAGTCAACAGATCCCATATCGATTATCATTCGTACTCCAACATGAATAACACATGGTCAAACTAACTTATATGTATGAGACTTTATTAATCTCGCATTTATACATCATATAAATAATGTGTATATATACTGAATGATTACCATAACGTCTTAAGTCAAAGGAGTCATTACCGTGCTAATATAATCATATGACGAATCATTGACATCATATTTTTGTGTGATTCATCATATCTATGGTTAAATTTGAAAAACAGTTCTCTAATAGTTAATCTATATTAATGTCCTAATAACACGATTATCATATTACCTATACTAATATTATTCTCATGATATTTATCAGAGATATTCAATATACCTACTGTGCAATATCAATTCCTAATTGATACTGTAGTTCATAAGAAACTATTGAGATAATTAAATTATTAGGATAATTCATATTTATACTCTATCATTGGTATGAACAAGAAGAGAAAGTAGCATATAAACATGAATAGATAAAATTTCTTTATTAATTAATATGTACAATACACATTACAAATATTAATTGAATACAAATTACCTAAAATCGATAACACGAATAGTTTAGGATATATAACACTAACAAATTTTAGTTGCCTGCTACAGTGGAAAAATAATAACTATAGCCTCTAATAACAACTTTAAATACATTTAACCTCTTCAACAAAGTTTTTGTCTTAAAAGCAACTTTCGAACGCAACTTAAATCACCATATTTTGATATTTATGAGTCAAAATATTATCATTTTCCTAAATGGTGCTCACTTTTAAAGTATTTTAACTTTCAAATTTTTGTACCTAACTTTAGAGGCTCTAACGGTATTGGAATCAAGCTTATAAGTATATTATAAAAAGATTGATTTATCTACTACAAAAGTATAAAAGACTTCTTCTTTATTATAGATCTCTAAAGGTGCTAAAAATAGCTCTAAACCTCTAAAGGACAATCTTGTTTTTGTTCTGCATTGACCTCTCTTGAAAAGCTTGCTTCCTTCACTTAACATTTCTTCAATTGGCTTTCAAAAGGCCTCCAAAACCTTGATATTTTCTTCACATTCCTTCAAGAATTTATTAGATTTATTATCTATACAAACAAAAAACACACACGAAAATTCCAATGAAAATGTTCAAAATGAAACAAAGGATATATAAATGCATGAATGTCATAACTATTACAAAAGTTTCACAATGCAATCAAAAATTCATACATCTAATAATGACTAACACAAGAATGTATCCCCCAAACTTAAATAAAACATTATCTTCAATGCTCACAATAAAGAATACAAAAGGAAATCAAATCATATCTAAGAGACAAGAGCAAGTCTCATCTCATATTCATCCATATGATAAATGTCCTCCAACTCAAATGTTGATGGTTATGGTATGTATGGTTGCTAAAGGTTGTCAAGGGAAGACCCCGACTTCCTCTTTTGAATATATAGATTTCAGTGGCATTTTCAATCAATGCAACTACACCTTCACCTATAAAAATTCATAATAGCCAAAATAACATAACCACATAAAACTTTTCTCTTCCATCAACTCTATCATATTAAATAAGCCACAACTCCATCACATTAAATTTTAAATCTCCAGACAACAACAAACACCCAATATCACAATTCTTCACAATCACACGTACAAAATAATCAAAAATCCAAAAAAATATCCATTAAAATTTCTTCTCACTAATAGTAACCACATAAATTCAACCAACACAATACATTACTTATCAATCTATTTCCTAGGAACTTCAATAAATCATAAAACTCTAAATTTCATCAATAAATTTCTAAAGATGCAACAAATTATAAATTTTATAAAGGAATTGTGCTGGCAAGCTTGTAGTTCCCTTCTTTGTTGTCAAGCTACTTCTAGGATGAGTTTGGTGTTAGTGAGAGAGGTTTTAATGGTAAAAATTGGATTTTTTGTTACAAACACTTGGTGAATTGGTGAAGATTAGGTAGTGATTGGTGCATGGATGGATTTTTTAATGGTGAATAATGGTGTTTTATTAAGTGGGCTTGCTTTGTTTGAGAGAGAAAGAGAGGGAAGATTTGACATCCTTGGCACATGAAACAACCATGTTTAGATTCAAAAACAAAGTAAAATAAAAACACACATAAAAGAAAACAACAAAGAAAAAAAATAAGAAAAAGAAAACAATAAAGAAAATTTTGAATTAAGATCAGTATCAATTCAGTAATAATATTAACAAAATTTAAAATAAATTTCTCGACAAAAGTCCCCAAACTTGTTCTGCATGTAACATGTGCGCGAAATTAACTGCAAGCTTGCGATATCAAGCTTTAGTATAAAAAGGTAAGAACAAGTTGTCATATCCATAGGAAATTTGTTTAAATCTATTAATTACTATAAGTGAATTGATATTAATTTTATATAGACAATGAATTAAATGAATAATGAAAACTATTTAACAATCTAAATTATAATTGTGTACAATGGGGTGCACTCATAAATAAATGTGAACCATAAGTTATAATGTTCTATAGCGTTGATTTCACATAACCTTTGACTACGGTTTTTCATCCTAATTTGATACTAAATTATTCTCAACTTTATAAAATAAGAATCCTAATTTATTTGACTACCTCTCCCAAGGTCAAGCCAAAACTATTTTTAAAACTCAATTTTGATATTCTTATCTAAAATCAAGAATAAGAAATACGTGAAGATCTTTGATTCATTTTCTAACATATTTGAAAGAATCAACAGCCTCTCAATCTTAAAGATCCTAAGTTATATTAGTTCGCATCAATTTAAGATTACCCCTCTCAAGGTCAAATCCTAATTTATTATCATCTAAATTCATAGTTGAGGAACAAGAAGTGCTGAGCACAAAGAACATAAATAAACTCAAACAAAAAGAGTTAATAAGCAAATAGACAATAAAAATTTCGTATTTATTATCCAATCCTTTTTTAGATTTGTATGACGAGATTCCTAATACAATTGATTACCTCTTCTGATTAAAAATTGAAATCCTAATTTTGATATTCCTATCAAAAATCAAGATTTAAAAACAATGATTCTCTTAATTAGTTTTTGGAGGCATTAAAAGTTTTATCAACTTATTAATGACATAAGATCCGCTAATTAATTTTTAACTTAGAATTATCTCTCCTAAGTGCCTAATTCTAAGTTTGACATCAATTAATTCTCAAAAAAGAAATTAAAGGTATTAAGCATATATTAGCATAAATAAACCATTGAAAAATAAAAACTTGAATTGGGTCAATCTGGGTTGTATATCCTAAGTTATGAGCCAAATACTGAAAAAAGGTCGGGTTGAACTGAAAGTGCAAATAGACTAACTTCAAGTTTAATCGTAGCCTTTTAAATATTCGAATATGAAGATTATTGCGGAATACGTACTTGTAACCCAATGAATCTTCTTTGCATAGAATCTTAAATCACCTTCAAATCTCTTTTGATTAAATAGTTACGATCATTTTACCATTTTTGTATCAAAAAAGAATTTAAATAGTAATTACACACAAAGTAAATTTTAAATACAAGACTAGAAATATACTTAAATTGAGAGAATTAATTATACAATCAAATATAAAATAATGAATTTAACTCTTAATAAACATACAATTTTAAGTACTCATCACATAGAATGATAGCAAATTTTGTTTAACTAGTATCAAAGGTGTACTTAGCATACTATGAATGTTTATGAATATATAGTTGAGTTCTTGAAGTTAGCTTTTGGAAATAGGTTGAATGAGACATTGGTCAATAATTGTCTAGGTACATATATGGGTTAAGAGCAATGATTAGGGAGAAAATGGGTGTTCATATGGCTATAAATTTATATAAAGCACGTAACCTAGCACTTAATACAAAAAATTTAAAAGTGAGTGATAGGTGGCAGTGAAGGTGTAATAGGTGGTATAGTAGTAATGATGAGGTGTAAAGTAACCAAACTAAAAGAGAATCACATAAGAATGAACTGAGTAAAGAAACATGAAAGGGAGTAGACAAGGTGAGTGTCAAGAAACCTGTCGGAACAAAAACTATTAAACCAAATAATCCATATGCCAAACCTACTCTTTTAAAGTGATACAAGTGTAAAGTCATCATTTAATGAGTGTCCTAGAAGGAAATTCACTAATTTGTCTATTAATCAAAAGGATACTGAGGAGAACTACCAACCAGATGACGATAAGTATATATATAATAGTAGATTAGATTAGGTGAAAGATAAAGAGAGAGTTTACATGGTAAGAAAGGTTATAGTTAATCACAATAATAAGATGATAAGATATAATGGCATAAACTATTTTCAACAATTAGTAGATCTTGTGAAAAATATTGTGTAATAGTTATTGATGAGAATAGTCAGGAGAATTTGATTAGTGAAGATATAATGAAGAAATTGAGACTACCCATAGAAAAGCACCTTTATCGATATACCATTAGATGGATTAATGATGTTAGAGGAATCTCAGTCTCTGAATACTGCAAGGTACCTTTCTCAATAGAACAATATGTAAATAAGGCCTATTGTGATATAGTAGATGAAGTTTCAAATGGCAAAATCCAAGAAGGGGGTGAATTAGAATTTGATAATTTTAAAACAAAATTTTTAGTGATCGTGTAATGAATGTAAAGAGAGAGTAAGCATACAATAACAAAACATGCAAGACACAAATTTTATAGTGGTTCGATTATAAGTCTACGTCCACTTTTCTGTGTTGAATCTACTCACATTGAGGATCACTAACTCTTAGTTTAAATGGGTCAAAAGAAACCCAAATACAACTCCTTCTTTGAACGGGTAAAGGTCAACCATAATTACAACTTCCTTTTTAAATCGAGTGAAGTGAAATACAATACAATCTTTCTTTTCAACGGGTGAAGAGTAACCCTGAATAAATTTTAGTTAAAAAAGAGGTTTAACTCTCACTAGAGTAAATGGACAATAAACTCAAGCTTTCTTTCACTAAAAATAAATACAAATGAATATAAAGCAGAGAGAATAAAGAATATTGTAGAAGAATGTTAACAAATGGTATGCTCAGAATAATTGCACTTCAAACAACCCCCGAATCTTCAAACTTGGTTGTATTTATGTCTGAATTCAATTCTTTCAATGGCTCTTTTGTTTTTTTATTAATGACAGAATTAATTGCTTCTGAAGTAGCCGTTACTGTTATGATTAGTTACAGAAGCCCATACTTTTCTTTAGGGTATCGATATGTTTGAGTTTGAATTCTAAAGGTATCGATATATTAGGTTTTGTTATCTTGAGGATATTAATACGTTGTCTAAAGTACCGATACAAATCCACGTAAATTTTGTCAAGTCCATCACAAATGTGTTGATGTGTTCTTCAAGGGTATCGATACGCTTGTGAGACCACCAAGGGTATCGATACGTTTGTCATGAGATCACCACGTAAATATTGATACGTGTTTTCGGATAAGTGGATCCCGTATATGATTTGAGTTCCTGATCCTATGATTGAGTTAATGGTTTGACTATACCATGACCCGCACTCAATCTGGAGTCCACAGCAAAGGGACTTTACTACATGCATGTACGACTTTGAGGGCTGATTTGGAATCTTTATTCATCGTTTCTGAGGATCATGATATCTTGTTAGAGATCACTCATGATCATTGATAACTTCAAATACAAAGATTTGTATCGATGTGTTGCAAAATATTCGTATACATATTCATGTCCAGCTCACAGTGAACTCAAGCGGGTCACACACAAGCCAATCGATGTTTACAGTGGTTATAAAAGTTTCGTATGACGAAACTAAAATATTATTTGATAATTGATTGGATAATATAAATTCTTTAAAGTAAAGAATAAATTTCTCGACAATGACGCGCTAGCACCCGTACGTTCGAGAAATGT
>JAVXUL010158417.1:0-13552 GCA_035590515.1 Trichilia minutiflora | reverse complement strand
CCAAATCCTCAACGTATCGATATGTTTCCCCAAACGTATCGATACCTTTGCTTCTGGTCCTCCTTCCGAGGACCACAACTTCAATTGACCATAACTTTTAGCTCGAATATTCGCTTGGAACCCATACTATATCAATACGAAGCTCTCTCCGAGATCTACAAAAATGATAGAGAACTTTTTCTCAATTGAAGATGATTTTGAGATTAAAAATCCAGATCTTTCTCACAAACTTAAATATACTAAAAAATAAGCGAACGAACTACCGATATGCACGATGGATGCAAATTTATGAACAGAAAATGTGATAAAGTTTCAAATATGCCCCTAAGGTACACACACGGGTGTGATAAAATCAATTATACTTGATGTCTGACTAGATTATTCTGAAATATGAGAAAAAAAGAGTGAATATTTTAAAATACTCAATGAGTGAATATATGTATAAAACTAGTTTCTAACTTAATTCATAATGACAAAATATCAGTTAAAATGTTATCATAGCAAACCAGTATAAAGTTGTTCCATTAAAACATATGTACCAATGTGGCATAAACCATCGATAAATCAATATATCCACACGATCAAAATTAATCAAGTCAATTAAGTTTATTGGATTCTATTCACTTTACTTGGTTGTAAGATATCTTCAACTCATATACAAGTGTGCAGTAGCATACTATGCATATTAAGCCTATTTGATTTTCATCCATCTCACTTGACTGTAAGAAAATCTCCATCCTTGGGTTTATTGGATTCCATCTATCTCATTTAACTGTAGGATACCTTCACCCTCAAGTTTATTGGGTTTCATCTACCTCAATTAGCTGTAAGATATTCTCATTATCAATATAATCTAAAAATTGACACATAGGGTCAAAATCCATATCAAAAACAATATAACACTAGCTCTCTAGTCATATCTATAAAAATCATCAAAATAATAAGTTTCAATAAAGTACTCGGCCTCCTAGCCTCGATTATCAAATAATCCATTATACAAAATCAATATTTAAAATCATTCGACCCCATGGACCTTATAAACTCATACTATAATATCAATACAATTAAAACCATAATTGGCCTATAACCTCAAACATATGTATATACAAACATGCCAAAATCACAAAATAACCACCATATATATTTACCATAAACAAGTGGATCTCCTCTTTGTCTCAATCTCAATCAAATCACCAATGTTTCCTAACTCAAATTAATTTATATAAAATATTTCTACCTTTTTAACTTATAAATCTAATAAGGTTTTTATAAACATTATACAGGAAAATGTAAAGGTAATCAAAATAGCTCCACTTATAAATACGAGATAGGGAATCACTCTTCCAATGGTGTCTTCACAATAAGGATTCTTAAACCAATTCATCCATGCCTATAAATGAATATATATGTAATATTTAACAATAATTTTTGATAAAAAATAATATGCTATGCATGAATGATGTATATGAATATCCAATTTGATATATATATATCTCGAATTTACTACAATTCAATCAATTTGGGTATCTAAATTACTATTCCATAGGATTTATGTTATGTCTAATTTCTTATAATTTTCCATTTTGTACGTATATTCCAACCCAAATACAATTGAATCTAACTCAATCCATCGAAATTAAATAATAATTATTGAATTCACAATGAAATCTCTCATTGTTCATTTATACCTGTATGATCAAATTCAAAATTCTGAAATCTAATTATAGTTATAATACATACTCTATGCTCTAAATAACGCAATTTAAGTCAAGATTTTATGATTGAAACTATATTTCTTGAATAAATAGTAAATCCTAATTATCAAATTCATCAAATTATACTAATTATTGACTCAAATCAAAGAAATAAATTAAGTTATACAAATAAGCTCAGTGATGGTTATTGAGCCTCAAATGATTTGTTTCCAACACTTGGTTACTATTCATCCAAAGTTCTCTCCTCTTATTTCTTCTAGATTCGCGGGCAAAACTTTGATTAAATTGAAGTCTTAAGTGATGGTGTTGATTTTTGAAGAAATCTTAGAAAAAACCAAAAAGATTGATGATGATTTAAGTGAGAAAGGGTTAGATCCAAAAATATTAGAAAAAATGAGAGCAAAAGGGAGAAGGAGAGAAAGAAAATGAAGAAGAAATTGGCTCCTGTAAGGCTGTAACAATATATAGGCAGTCATGAAGTTATCAAAATATCTTTAATAAAAATTTCATCAATTTCCTTAAAACAAATCAAAAGTATTGATACTTGACCTTGACCCCAAGTATTGATACCTGTCAAAAGTATGGATATTTAACATTTTTTGTCAAAAGCATTATACTTGACCCCAAGTATCGATACTTGCTGTCTATGTATTAATACTTGTCTCAATGTATCGATACTTGCTCATTTTTCTGCACACCAATATTATAACTTTTAAAATTTATATCTTATGATCTAGATAATTTCACATAACTCACAGTATATCAACAGAAAGTTCTTTTCAAGATACACAACATAAAAATAAACTAACAGTTATTTGGAATAAATTTCAAAACCAAAATTTCAACTCCTTATCATCAAAGGGTCATTCAACATTACCTATTCTATTTATTCCAACATTAATTTCCCCCTCATATGATATTTTATTTTACTCTTAATTTTTTTTCTCAACTTATTTAAGTCTACTTTCAGTAGCAAAAAGCTATTCTTTAATTTGATTTTTCTATTAACAGAGATTTTAATTTGAACCTTGAGTATGCAAATCGATACTTCTATGAAAATTTTTTTAAATTCATTTATTTTTATTTAAATCTTCTCAAATCACTTAAATAATATTTATTCGATATCAATTATATAATATTAAGTACTCGAACGTATATTTTATCAAAAATAATGAAAATGTCCTTGAAAGATTAAAATGATCAAAATTCTCTTAAATAAAAAATACAAAATTTGTAAAAAATGACCAGAAAGGATAATGAAAAGAAATGATGAAGAAATAATATTCATTTTTGTTGGTTGAAACATGAAATTATGGAAGGAAAGGGATTTACTATATTTGATTTGAATAAAAAATACTCGCTTTTTAAAATTTAATTGTACTCCTTAATAAAAATTTTAATTGTCTACTAATTTTATTTAAATATTAAAAATTTAAAATCAAGAAACGAAATAGTTTTAAAATTTATTTTTAGAGTATGGATAATGAATTTTAAAAATTTATTTGTGAGATTATTAACAAATATTTAAATTTTTATCATATAAGTATATTTTTTGATTAAAAAGATTTATTTATTAAATTTAATATTTTATATTATAAATTCATTATATTACTTGAAAGGAATAAAACACTATAAATCAATTTATTATAAATATTATTTAAAATTTTTTGATTAAATATAGTTTATTTATTATATTACTTAAGAGTAGTAAAATACTATAAATGGGAGGTCGCAAGGGAATCAAAATTCATTTTCAATTAAAAAAACACCGTAATAAGAGTTTGGATAGCACTATCCACCTATAGCCTATATATTGACATTCTCCCACTGCATTCTCACTCTTTTTTTGACATTCTCCCTGCATTCTCTTTTTTTTTTTTAAATCCAAGGGTCGTTTGGTGGTAGGAATCAGATGTGGCAAACGGGTCGAGATGGTCCATGAAAATAAGGCCTTCATGGGTTATTGTGTTGGATCAGGTTCGATCCAATAAAAAAAATTAAAGGTCCGGTATGATCCATGAAGCACGGCCTAAGAGGGTCGTGTCGTGCCGTGTCCGCGGGTCGTACTGTCTGCAGGCCAAAATATTATTTTAATAATATATTATTATTATTTTAATTATTATTATTATAATATTTTAATATTTTTTATCGCATTGGATTGGGCTTGGCACAGCCCATCACAGGCTTGTGCCAGACCGAGCCCTTCACAGGCTCGTACTGAGCCCGGCGCACAGACCTAATCCCTTGGCCCGACATAACCCTTTTAAAGGGTCAAACTATGCCGGACTTTCACTATTCACGAGCTGCGCCTGTGCCGGCCCGACCCATTTGCCATCTTTAGTAGGGATCAGATCAATGTTTGCACTGGTATTGAATTTGACTACGTCAAAGAGATCAAATTAGGGATTTTATCCTGTTTTTGGTACCGTCGCAACGCAGTTCTTGTGCATGTACATCTGTTTGATGATCCGAATGATCCCGTCTCTAATGAAAGGTATCGGTCTTATGCATGACTGAACGTTTTGATGAAGATTGGATATAACATTTTCTCCTATTTTTGAAAAAAAAAATTCTCACTATCTTTTAAAACCTAATTTGTGTCATATTAGGTCTCTTACTTGCAAGCAAAGTACCCTTCTTTTCCTCTCAAAATTCTTTTAGTCTTTTCATTGAGAGAGTTTTTCCTCACAAAATCTTTTTAGTTTCTTTATTGACAGAGATCTTGCAAATGGCTAACTTTTTTGATCGATTGAAACTGGTTATCTTTTTGACCGACTAATGAAATTAGGATGTCTTCCTGATTTTTTTCACTAATCGAATAAAGAATTTATGATGTTTTCCTTTGGTGTTTTGACACCAAAATCCGCCAAAATCATCAACCTAAACCCGAGATCACAATTAAGATTTGGCTTTTCATAGGCTATATATGGCAGAACGATATTCTATCGCAATTAGGATTTGGCTTTTCATAGGCTATATATGGGATATTCTATTTATTATAACAGTTTAGCAATTCTCTAATCACAAGTCGTCTCCCAAATCTTGTATTGTATTTCTATCATTGTTTAGCGGAGGTAACCTGTTTTCACATGTTGACTCCGATCAAGTCTCTTTTAGATTTGATCCAATTACAAGTCTTCCTGCAAGAGCCACAGAAAGTAGTAACATCGCTGCTCTTGGGCTTATAGATCTACAAGAAATCAGTGGGCTCAATTGAAATCATGCCGGATGTTTTTCAGACTAACTCAGAGTTGATGCTTAAGTGCTTAACAAATATGAGTAGTGTTACAACAATTGAAAAAAAAAAAATATTACAAAACACAACAACAACAAATGCCAACATATTATTTGCGGTTAATAATTGTGACAATTTTATAAAAAATCAACCGATCACGTCAGCTCCACCAATCCACTAAGCACATCACTCGCCACGTACAGCTCCATCCGTCTTACTCGTCTTACCCGTCTTTTCAAATACCAGACAGCCCCACCCATCCCCACCCGTCTTACCCGTCTTACCCGTCTTTTCAAACACCAGGACAGCCCCACCCATCTTACCCGTCTTTTCAAACACCAGGGAGATCCACCCGTCTCACCCGTCTTTTCAAACACCAGAACCCCGTACTTTATAAAAAAATTTGGAGGGAAACAACGCGAAAAAATGGCGGTAAATCGGCAAATCTTGAAACTTCTGTAGCACTTTTCTATTGTTCTACTTCATTTCAATTTCAATATTCTGTTATACAATCGAATTCTCTTTTTCATCACACTCTTCCACTCTCGTCTTGTATTTGAATTCAAAGGTAAATTTCTTCGTCATTGAGATTTTGTAAGGCATTGATGGATGCTCTATCCAATGTTTAATTGTATCTCTGTTGCTTGGAATTCATGTTTTCTTTGTTTTTGTAACTGAAGATTTGTAGTTTTGGAGTAAATTATAAATCTATTCGGATTTACGTTGATACATCGATTCTATTTTTGTTTTTGGAAATTTAATAAATACAAATCATTTTATTTTGGGAATTTTATTGATTAATACAACTGGATTTGTATTCGTTCGATTCTTTGATTTATGATTATATGCGTTGGCTGTTTTTATACAGGATTAGAGGAACTTGAAATTATGGCATGTTAGTGTGTTATGTGTGAGCATGATCTTGATTTAGGAGGAGATTTGATTGGAATTGTTGTGTTTCTGCTGTCCTTTGAAGGTTAAGCTAAAGCAACCTGTTTGACAGCGTTAATTTTTAGTAAAATTTACTTGTGTTTTCATTAATATTTAACATTTAGTACTTCTATCACAATATCTAAATGCCAAACTAACGTTATGAGCCTACGAGTTTTATGATTATATCGATTTATTGACACATATTTGTGGATCTGGGTTTGCTTAAGCATGTTCCTTGTTTGTATACTTTCTTGAGTTGGAATGTGCCTTTCAATATGCTTATTAACCTTCACATTCATGCTTAATGTCTGTTAGGAAGATTTGGAAACGGAAAACGAATGTTTATGTTAAAAATGCTTGGAAGATCATGCCTACAGATGTTCTCTTTCTTTTTTGTTTCTCTTAACAAAATGCAATTTTAATATAAAATGATCCGAGTGATCATATCAGTGTTTTCTGATCCTGGAAATATGGGTTGCGTAATTGGGGTGAATGCCTTTTTTTCTCTGTAAATTGGAACTTTGAGGACTGATTCATCAAAAGTCATGGAACCTGAAGGATCTGTAATCTTATTCACAGTGCAAATATTGTTTAAGTTTTTTATCTGCTACGTCCTTACTATGATCATTAACCTTATCATATTTTACACATTCTTGTATATATCCATAGATTAGGCAATGGTCATTATAATACATTCACGTAGACGTTCAAACTCCTTCTCCCACGAACCTTCTATGAATGTTTTCCCGTGTGAAAAAAGTAATAGGCATCTAGTACTACATGACACATCGCTTATGTTGCCTAAATTAGAATAATTGCTCAAATATGAGCATCAAATTCACAAATTACAAACTTTTTAATCATGTACACCATACAAGCATCCCCGGGTTAGAAAATTTAAGAAGATTTTAATGGTGAGTCACTAGCTGTTGATTTTGTTCTCCATACGTTGAGATATTGGCATTCCGGTTCTGGTCCCACTATATTGAAATTCTGGTTCTGATCCTGCTTAGTATATAATGCATCACTGTCTATTTATCCTCTGCATCTGTTTTACCTGGTGCCTTGGCCAACTTGCTTGCTGGGAAGTGCAATCTAGCTATCAGAGGACGGGGTGCCCTTGTTTTATAGTCAAATCCCCTCACACAAACATACCCTGCAAATTATTTTCAGGTAAGTTTGAGCAGGTAGCCGATGATATGAAATAAGGCAAAATTACTCTAAAAACATTTGTATGCTTTATAAAAAAAAGAATCAATGTCAAGTTTCAGGATTTAGGTATCATGTTCAGCTTTAGTACTTCTTTCCTACAGTAATACCAACTTTCGGCCAAGATCTTGTGTATTTCTACGCAAGTGGTAAAATGTTCAGGAGTAGACTTGGGCAGGCAGATATAATGAAGCTAACAATTGTTTGTCTATGTTGCATGGTTTCAGTTCTATGAAGGAGTCTATTTCCTACTAAAGTTCCATATGCGTTTAAAATAACACAAATTTATGCCACCCACAGGCCCTTGTATCTTAAGTTGTGATTTTTGTAGACCAACGCCTTAATCATTGTACTCAAGGTGATTTTGTGTTGTATATGCACCCATATGATAATCTCAATCTCACCTTTTTGTACCACACTCACAGGGATACAATAGTTTCAACATAACTGCTGTTAAGGAAAACTGTGAAGGAGTTTCACTTCCCAGACATAAACAAACAGAAAGAATAACAAAAAAAGTACAAAGCAATGGTTCACAGACTAAGGAGCATAAGGATGACTACCAATTTTGTTTCTAATATAAGGGATCCAACTCTAGTGACAATCACATCATTAATAGTGTAGCTACCCGTATAGAATGATATAATGAAAATAATCTTCTGGTAGATGGGTAAGTATAACAGTTATGGAGACATAAGAAATGGGCACTTGAAAAGGTCTTGTGTTTCCAAACCAGTATGCCCCTCAGAAATGAAGAGCCAGCTGTTGGTCCTTTTTGTATGGTGGTAGGATAAGTCTCTCTGAGCACTGGGAGTTATGATGCAACTAAAGACTAAGTAAAATGTAAAGTGAAGAATATTGTGTGTTCTCTGTATAGTGATATCTATGTGCATGGGATTAGGAACCTGTATTGGTCTGGTTTCTCTTGGTGGATGCATATACAAACTAACTTGGAAACTATCATGGTGTTGAGTGTTGATGATAATGTAATGAAAGATCAAGTACTGGCGTTTCTGTAAAAATCACAGAGAATGTTGACTGTCATCATCTTTTGTGATGTTATTACCATAACTAGTAAGAATGATTGATTTCAGAGCACCTGAATAATGTGTTGGAGTCATGTAGACCTATTGTGATTTGACATGATTTGTATTGCAAATCCTATGAGCATTTGGGTCTCTGGTTTTGAGTCTTCTTCAAACAACATAGGTTTTTCATTGGAGACTTCTCAGTTGTAACAGTTACATAGACTTTGTTGCTATCTCTGAAGAAGTTGTCTTTTTTTTCTTTTCGCTGCTTTGTTTACTACCGGATTAGCTTTTATGGCCATCATTGTCATCTCTCTAGTTGTGTTTATTTCTTTTGAGATTGAGCTAGTAACCATAATTATGAATGGATGCAAAAATATTCACTGTTTGGAAGGAACTTTGTTGCTTTTATGCTTCTAGAAAGACTTCAGTTAGATATCGGAGATGGGATGAAGGAAAACATGAGTTTTTATTTCTTTAATTTCCTATAAAATCTATTGTCGTTGTTGGTCATGGAGTGCTCTAAAATTTTCTTTCATAGCATTTTTTGCTCATTCATGATTTCCTAGGGCTTGATTATGTGTTTTTGCATTCGTGTTGCATTAATTTATCCCTATAGTTCTGACTTTTTCTTAATTGAAATGTTGACGGCTTTCAAGTTGTCATGATATTTTTATGAAATTTTTTATCACTTATTCTCAGAGATGTATATGCGTCAAAGCCATCTTTTGGGAAAGGAGGTTTTATGATTAAGAGTGAATTTAGATCTTTTGGAAGAGAGCAAATGTAATGAACTGTGGGATCTAGAAGATGGAAAATGTAATTTCCTGTCGGATCTAGAAGAGGGAAAATGTAATGGATTGCTCCTACAATGGTTGATTGTCAGTTTGCGCTACCTCAAATGGATTTGGCTTTCACAATCACCTAAATGGTTTTACAGTATATGAGAAAGAATCCTACATATAAAATAAAGTGATTCTGTTTAACCAGATTATGTAAAACTATTACCCTACCCTGTTAATTCATCCATCTTAGTAATGTTGGTCTTGGGTGTTACAAAGTTCTAAATAAGAAATTTTAGGAGGTGAGGGTAAGATTTGTTTGGAATAGGCTGGATTTAATGTTGATTAATATGATAAAGAGGCCTTGTTTTTGACAGATAAGAAACACTCTTTTCTTCGAGGTTCCGATGCTTGCATGGGAACTATATTTGATAGGTTTTGAGTAAGTGAATGTACAATCATTCTTGACGATTGAGGGAAAGCAAGTTGGTGTTTTATGTACATTTTGTTGAATGGCATTTTCATTAATTAATATGCGGACTTCGGCAAGGCTATGATGGTCTAAGAAAGACAAAATTGAGGTTGAATTTCATAAGTCATGAAATGGTGTAAAATGATTACTGTTACGGTTGTATTCATATTGGTCCCAACTTTAGTGCCGTAAAGTTGGATGATGGTTTTGTTAATGTTTACAAATGACAGTTAGATTATTATAATGACATTGGAGTTCAACATGGATTAAAAGCACGCCTATTGTGGCCTTTACAATATTTGATACAAGCTGGAACAAGTTTGATTATGATTTAATTGGGATCTACTTGGTTTTGAGCCCAAACTATTACATAAAAATTTAGTCTCTATTTCTTATTCTTCGACACTCTTTGATGTCAGAATTGCAGTCAACTCCCTGAATTTGGAGAATCACGAGAGAGAAAGTATAAAGACTACTATCATATATGCCTCACTAGTGATAATTGCCAGAGATTTGTAGGTATAAAATCTAAGTAAAGTAGGAAATATAGCTTCTATTGGAATAAGGTCAAGGTAAAGTAGGAAAACACAACTCATTGTCAAAACACAGTTACTTGGCTGCAAACAATGAGAATTAGATTTCCGAAATTAGTTTCAACAAAGGAGATGGAAGGAATGCTTCTTGAACAATGTCTAAAGCTTTCAAACCTATGCTACCTATCACAAATGAAAATCATCTATTTGTGTACAGGATGATATCCTAATTTTAGTCCATATCATCTGTTATTGTCACATAAAGATGATGAGAACTTAGATGTATCACTACTTCACTTCCTAATTGCCTTAAATAGTGCTTATATACTCTAATTGTGTGTTGCTTTATTTACATCATATTTTACTTGGGATCGATGAGAATATTATGTTTTGTCCACCAAGTTCATTTTGAGTTAGTAGTTTCTTTTTTTAGTAATTTCATGGGCTCAATAACTCTTTAACTTAAATTAAGGAGCAAGAGAAAATCTTTTACTCTTAAATGAAATTTAGCATGTCCTTTACTCTTAAATGAAATTTAGCATTTCCTATGTATCTTATTTCAGTTTTGCTTTCCTAAAAGATGTTTTTTTATATAGTTTTTGTCTGTTCTTTTGTAGTCAAAATTTGATAGCTTCTCACTTCATATAGAGGAATCATATTCCTAAAAGGTTTAGGAGAACCATTATCCCAGGCAAGATCTATTTAGTTTCTAAGTTAAAGTAGAGAGAGGGGATGCAAATTGTTGTCATAAATTTTTAAGCTTCATTTGAGGTTATGATTACCTTATTTTTAAGTTTAGGAACTCTAAATGCAATTACCTAGGTTCTACTTTCTCCTATTGCTTGATCTTCTGCATTCTTTACAATCTTATGTTTGGTATTTTCTGCACTTAATAATCCTGATGGTAAAACTTTTTCACCACTATTTCAATCTCCTATTGATTTGAACAAACTCGATTCACAACAAGGTATAGCGGTAGTTGTAGTGTTAACTTTAAGATTCTGCACAACAGAACCTCTCCCCATCAGCACATATGCTAGTGAAACTAACAATTATTTTAACCCCTTTTCCAGATGGAATGAATGTCTAAGGTATTATTGAGTCTGGATGGTCAAGTAAGTGAAGGAACTTTGTAAATTGACATATAATAATCATAAAGATGTTTCTGTGCAGGTTCTCATAGTCATTCATGTTCCCTATCTTCAGAATCTTAAAAGCAGCATTTCTTGCATGGGTATTTGCTAGCCATCTAAATATTTTAAGGCCGTATTTCTTGTAGATGACCTAATGTAACAACTAGGTTGCCGATGCTAAATTTTTTAATCAGAACAACTTAAAATGACAAAGTTGGAGAACTTTATCACGTACCTCTCCAGAAGCAATGTTGAATACCTTCTGTTGTTAAACCTGACAGGCCAAAAACTGAGGTTCAATGACATTGTCTAACCTCAAATCAACTAACAGATGTATTCTATTTGACAATTTTTACCTTTAAATATTGTAGGTATGGAGGTTCCAAAATAGACAGTCCGCCTTGGTAGGTTCCATAACCACTCCCTAGGAACATTAATGGGCTTTAAACTAGAATCATGGTCTGCAAATACCTGTGTCGAAATGATATACATGGTCAAATGTGAATATATATAGTCAAAGCATTAAAATAGTTTTGGTGTTGAATTTGCCTCATTGACTTGGAAATATGTGCCATTTAGGGGAAAGCTCCCTCTCATTGCTGTTCGACATGGTATCTGTTCATAAAAGGTTGTTAGCACATTTTTTTGGAATAGTTGTAGGTAGCTATAACATGCACAAGCTCACCAAAAGTGTTCCTCGAACAATTTGGGACTCTGATTCCCGAACTATATTGCATGGAAAACATGTTTTCTCATCACACAATTTTCCGTGCTCTTGAGAACTGCACCTTCTTTCAGGTGGTTGAATGGAATTTGCTGTTTCACCTGAATTGAGTATTTATGTCATACAATTCGTGGCATCAGTCAGCAAAATTCTAATCTATTGCAAAGATCTTATCAATTGAGTGGCCATATCTGACAAACTTTCAACTTTACAAAATCATCTTTTCATCTTTGTCTCTAACTGTCCAAAATTGATTTGTTATATGTAGATCGTTTATTCACCTGGTGTCCATATGGCAAGCATGTATCTGCCTGGATCGTCAGGTTCTCGTTTATCCAACTGTAATTTGAGTCAGAGCAATTAGTAAGAAAAAAGAAAATTGGAAACAGAATATTTTGTTTGCTAGATGAAAAATGAACTTACCCCTTCCAAAAGAGGGTGTGAATCTGGAAGTTCGTACCTGCAGGATAATTAAGAATGAAGTGTTGAGAATCACAAATATTTTGTCTCCTTTTAAGTCTAATAGATATGAAATTTGATGTGGACTATTTGTCTTTGCAGTCAATGATTTCACCTTTTATGCCAAATCAATTTCTTTTAATGCTTTAGCTCAGCTGTGCTCCTTTTCTTGGCCATGTTTGAATTTTAGTCCTTAAAAATTTATGGATTATTTCCCATTTGTCTTTTGATGTGTAGTTTTGACAAGTTCAGTTTTTTGTGATGATACAGTGGAAATCGCCTATTTGTGACAAATGCGGCTTACCAAACCATATTACATCTATTTGGAACCACTCAATATAATTTTTCTCCAGTCTTTCAATGGGTTGATTATTTAGAGCTCCAGGATGATTATCTACTTACACTTGGTGCTCTGTTCGTAAACGACTCACATTCTTGAGCTTTGGTGTAGGAATAGATGCAGCTTCCGCTGTTAAAGCAACTAAAGCCTTGGACATGTCACCTTCTTGAAGTTCCAAATTGTCTTGCATATAATCCTGTAAGGTCTGAGTGAACTCTTTCATGCTGAGCTTGATAGTAGGGATTTCATCAGGATCCTCGCAGAATGCATCCTCGATATCATTTTCTGATACTTGTATGCTCACTGGTTCTGGTGTCACTGGTTCTTCAATTATAGGCTCATAGTTATTGAGTACCGTTTCTGCTTCTGATTGGTGGTGTCCAACTGGTAGTTCGGTTGCTTGGGGTAGAGGCAGAGGTATTTGATTTGTCATCACTGCTGGGGTGGTTTGGTCGGTTGTTCTGGTTTCTGTTGCATGCATTATAGCTTTTTCCTCCAGTCCTGGCAGGGCAAGCCTTGAGCTGTATTCAAAATGGTTTGCAAGTCAACTTATCAAATCTTCTGTGTTCATGTCATATCTGAATGGTACTTCCTAACTTATCAAACCTTAATATTTGTATATCATGTTGAGATGGTACTTCCTGATAGATTTGCAATTTCCAGATTACACGTAATCCATAATTTGGAAGTAAGGGGTTAGATAAGCTTGTCTATGAACCAGTTTCATGGTTGGTCAAAATTTTCTTAAATCTATATATGATGAATCCTCATCTACAGAATACCTAAATAAACTATATAGGCTATGGTTGGTGGACACATAAATGCGAGTGCTGTTTTGTGGGAACTACATATGCAAATAACGTGAAGTTCTAGAGCTAGGAATTAGACAAGTAAAGTGCAAACCTTGCAAACGCACTTGCAAAGTGTCTGCATTCTCCTCTCATTGGACATGCGTTGCAATTTGGTTTGCTTTTTGTACAGAAGACCTG
>JAVXUL010158406.1:0-13552 GCA_035590515.1 Trichilia minutiflora | reverse complement strand
AAAAAAATTATAATTATAATAATAATAATTAAAATTTTAAAATAAATTATTAATAAAAATCGGATACCTGTTTAAAATCGGTACCCTGTTTGCTAAGACCTGATCCTGATCCTAATTGAACCGGATCTAAATTTTTGAATTTAATCCTAATCCTAATTAAATCGGTACCCTGTTTTTTGGGTACCTAATTTCGGATCCGGACCGATATCCTAAAAAACCGAATTTTTTGAACAACCCTACTCAACACGTAGTTTTTACTTGAGGTGAAAATGAAAATCTAACCCAACACTTAGTTACTGTATCCTATAATATAGATGGTTTGAGCATATTTGAGATCAACAAGATTTTATTCCATTTATAATAATTTAAAAATACCCGCATCAATTGCACTTTTACAAGTAAATAACTCCTATTGCTTGTTGCTGTGCACATGCACCGCCAATATAATCAAGTTATTAGTTAATCTAATAATAAGAAACAAACATACATCAATTACATAATCAAACCTAAACAATGATAAAGTGGTATTGCTTAAAATACACATATTTATATTTGAGAATTATTATATATGGAACACATTTATATGTGAATTGATCATGATTGTCTCAAAATGTTAAACCTACTTATATTACAAAACACATACTCGTGGATTTATGATAATAATACTGGGCATAATAATAATAATATATTTTATATAATATTTTTATAACAATAAATTATAAATATATGACGGCTCTGTATACAAAAGTTGTTTATATATATATATATATATAACGGGTTACGTGCGTCATTCAAATGAGAAACCTAAATTTGTCTATAGCAATAGCTGCGGGTAGGTTGGATTGGATTTGGCTAAATTGTGTAGGCCTAATGGATTTACGTCAATGAAGATCTTTTGTAGACAATCGTCTGCTTCTTGTCTTTCTTGGTGCAACTAGGTATTAGGGTTCATACTCTGGCACTTCCCTTTCATTTGCATTATTCATAATAATGTAAGTTTAATGGGTCCAGAATATATTGTTTATATTATCCCAATAACAAACAATAAATTATTATAATAATATATAATAATGTTGACAGTTAATTCTCCTGCAAGAGTAATAATGCAAGAAAGGAGAAAAATCGATTGAGCACATTGGATCAAATCACCCTTCGTAACTTTTTTATAATCCCTTAAATTTTAAAAACATAAAATTACGTCAAATTCTTTAATTTGAATCCTATTCAAACTAGAACTCCTTTAAACTGATTACATCTTCTTGTCATGATAGAAATTCATCTGGCTTAGCTTTTTCTCATTTGCTGAATCATCCCCCTCTACGTTTATCTGCGTATACTTCCCATCCTCTCATGGTAGAACATTAAATAGATAGGGATATTTTTGATAATTCATGGGGTGTATTAATAAGTGAAGGTGATTATACAAAAAGTGGGTTAGACATATCATCATCCATCACCCATTTTTTTACTTGGACGACATCCACCTATCTTGTACTATAGTTGTTTTAGTATGGGCTATTGAAAAACTGAAAACAAGTTTGGTATGGGCTTTGAGTTTCAGAATATTGCGGCCCTGCAGATATCCCAAAACTTCACCAAGGAGTTTACATGCCTCAAAAATTAGCAATACCCAAGTTTAGATTTCTTTGTTAAACTGTGTTGTCATTCAAAGTTTCCAAATGAAAAGAGGAAAATAAGTGTGAGTTTGGAAGTACTTCTATAATTATTCAACGCACTTTTGTCAATTTCGTAGTAGGACAAGAAATGGGGAAAAGAAAGTTAGCTATTCTATAAGGCATTTTAATGAAATAAAACTGTCAAACACACCCTAAAACTAAAACTGCAAAATTATATTACAATACCAACAAATCGGGACAATCATAGATTTCAAATTCTTTATACTGAACCCAATTGTGTATTATCCAATATATGTCCCAGAATGGGCCAAATATTGTAAATTTATTTTAAAAAAAAAACAAAAAAAGGAAAAACGTGTTGGTTTAAACCTTAAAGCTTTCAGGAAAAAAAACCCATCTTAAAGCTATGCACTTGCTTGATCGTCTCAAAAGTAAAGATGTCAGCTCCTTAGCCTGATTCTGCCAAAAAGAAATGAAACACTTTACAAATGACCTATCGAAATAAGTGGTGCTAAATGACCCACCTATTGCCAAACAGTTCTGACCTACTTTCACCAAAAGATGAAAACTGTTTAATTTCATTTATTCTAGTTATTTTTGAAATATAATGTAATATGTACATTAAATGAGTATGCCAACGATATTCTATATGGATCACATGGAAAACTTTCCCAGTAAATTGTATGGAAAGTCGTGTATTGTATTACGACAGAGCCCAAAACGGCTTCAAAAGCGTGGCATAGTAGGTCCAATGGTTCAAATTTTGAAAAAATAATCAAAATAAAACCACCGGAAAGTTGAGGACTTGGGATTGTAGAGAGCCATATCCGACGTGATGCAATGACTGGGACTCATAGCTGCACTATTTTTGATAAATTTGATCTTAGAAGAAAGCTTGAGAAAATCACTTGTCCCCAAAAAAGACAATGGAAAAAGAAAAACACTACTTGCATGCAAAGCTAATACTGATGATCATTTTGTTTCCTTGGATCCCCACCATGCTTTTGCGAAGCGCTTCTTTGTTATTGACTTTTTCCAATGAGTCTACTATTCTCTGCTTCATATTTCAATCATACACAAAGCTATACTCCTTTCTTGCCAATATAATAATATTATTAGTTTATTCTGTAAGACCAATACTTAAATGGAGAGAGACCAAGAGTTGCTTTTTACTCGTCTTTTTGACTGCCCAGACTTCCTTTCATTTCTATTGGAAACAATCAAAGAACCCTTTTGGATTTTTCCATGCTTAAGGCTCCAGTCATTGAGTCGGTGAGTTAATAGACTAAATTTGCTGGCAGGGTAAAAATTTTTTTGCACCATTCATGTACGTACTTCTGTTTATTGATAAATTCACCTCTATGCAATTGCTATATATATTAAGGTAATAAATTCTTAGCATCATGGCTAAACTTTCTCTGATTCAGAGGTTCTAGCTTATTGCTTCAAAAAAATTTAAACTATATTTAGTAACTTTCTGAACCAAGTGAAACACTGTCCAGACCTCACATTAGACATGACTTTATTGCTCATAACAAATAATAAAGATGTTTTGTATATTTTAAAAATTAGAAATTAGCATGGATTTATGCAAGCACTAAGATTAGATTCATTGTATTCTAAATATGTATATAATATACATACATACATTATTTAGCCATCTATATGCACCACCATATACGTATACATATACATATATATTACCATGTTGTGCACGGGATTGTTGCATGTAAAATTTAGTATGATCAGGAAACATTGTCTTATTTATAGGTCCAAATTAAAAAGACCAATTACTGTACAGAAACAGTGAAAGAGGTTCTATAATATATTATATAACCGCGTGCTTTAAAAATATATTAATTAACGGAACTGTTAGTTTTGCCTTATAAGAGAATTGCAGTAAAGAAAAACAATAAAATAATAAAAATAGGATTAATAGTTTTGTTGAATTTATTTTCCTCGAGAAGAGGAGAACTCATCTGATCTTCCAGATATGAGATTTTTGTCTTGACTTGATTTTAACTTTTAACAGGAATTCAGGAAGGATGAACGTATTTTAATAACTATATATAATTAATTAAGTACAAAAATTATCATGATGTACATTGATATCGAAATACAAAGTAGAAGAAGACAAATAACAGCACGGGTCGTGTAAGGTCTCTTCTGTTTATCTGAAACAGCATTAATTTGTAATTGTATTTTGTACTTTGTAATATATGTTGGTGAAGAATCCCTGGTCAGTGCACGTTAGGATTCACCCTGAAGCGTAATCATCATCATCCGGTAATTCTCCAAAGTTTCGAAGCGCTTTAGGTCTTGGTTGGCCGGCTAGACTGGCTTCCTCGTGTTGAGAGACTTCCCTCCAAAAAATATTCAAGAAATCACAGTAGGGCACAACCGCACAAGGGAAGAATTCATTGAAAAGAGATAAAACCCACATACTATATCTATATACCTATTGTGAATCTGAATTCAATGTTCATTAAATTTTGTTTGAGTAAACATATGCTTATAATTAATAAACAATGAGTAATAATATAATAACAAATAAATTTTTGCCCTAAATAAAAGATTACGTAAAGATTAAATAAAGCATGGAACTCAATTTTTTACAAGGTTGCAACGATTTGGCTATTTTGGATACTTTGGTCTAACTATACGTACTTTTATTTGCTTAATTAATGGTAAAAGGGAAAATATGGAGTATCTAATTATTACCGTGCATGTCCGTGTCCTTTAGATTTTTTTAAAATGATTTGGATTTTTTTTAACACATCCAGATGTAATGTACGACCAATGCTTCTTGGATTATTACCAACACAGGGTGATCGACGATGGTTGGCATAGAAATGATCTTACATATTTAGCTTAATTATTTAACGTAATTTAGTAGGCCACAATCATGATACGGTTCGATGACCAACCTGACCTTAATTATCCTCAAAAAGGGGTATGCGCGTGCGTGTACACACACACACCCACATTGTTAGACGATTTAAAATAATGAGGAGCCATATGATCATGATATGGATTTTACTCTTATGACTTCCATCATTGAATACACACACACACCAATACTCTTTTCGGAAAACAGGAGAAACGAGAGGAAAGACTTTCAATTTAGAAACAGTAATTTGTAACTTCATTTATTTGTGTGGTGGGAGAAAAAACAATTAATTGACTTGCACTCGCTATCTAAACCCTACTTTCCTAAGCTCAATAGTTGATAACTGGCGCTGCATAATTTTCCCTTGAAGACAAAACAATGGGAAAACATTTCAAGTTCCGAATATGTCGAATGATCCCATCCTTTAGTTCTTGCCGTTCAAAACACCCTTCAACACTTCCATCAAATCCTGTCCCTTTATTCCTCCGATTCTCTCCAATCAATCCTCATCCCATTATGCTTCATTACCCAACGATCACCAAAACTCGTTACTCCTCCCTTAAACGCCACGTCTCCTCCGCTATCACGTCCATTGCTTGCGGATGCAGAGCAAGATCCACAACGGAATGCCTCTCTCGAGCGGCCCACTCCGAATCTCCACCAACTCCGGAGTTCTACTGGGAGAAAGAAGACAGATATCACGTTGTTGCCCACGCCTTTGACGAAACACCTCGTCAGAAGATCTACAACTCTTCGGCCTCTGGTAACACGTCATGCAACGACGACGTTATGTTTCCTAGTTCTCCCCCACCACCAAACACGGGAAAGAAAAAGAGAAGGACCAGAGGTAAGAAGAAGACGCCAAACTTGCCGAGGAACCGCATCAGCACATCTTCAGGTATCGACAGTGAATTCTTTAGCAGTGAAGGTTATGCTGATGATTATGACTTAGGTGGTGAAGAAACAGAAACATTAGTCACTGCTTCTAGAATCTTATCCACAGATTCTTCCTCATCAGAGTTCAATCCTCAACTGGAAATCATAAAAGAAACACCCTTCAAAAGGGCTGTTGCTAAGCGTAAGAAGAAGAAGATCAAGAAGGTAAACCGGTGCGTTGTGAAGACAAGCAAAGTGACCACAGAGAATCATGGGTTATCTTCCCCCGAGATGGACACTCCAGCGAGATTGTCGTTGTTTCTGAAAAGGCTGATGCCGTGCGCTCTTGAAGGCAAAGTCAGAGACAGCTTTGCAGTGGTGAAGAAATCTGAGGATCCTTACGAGGATTTTAAAAGATCGATGCTGGATATGATTTTGGAGAAGGAAATGTTTGAAGAGAAAGATCTGGAGCAACTCTTAGAGTGTTTTCTGTCTTTGAATTCTAGGCAGCATCACGAGGCCATTGTCCGGGCTTTCACAGAGATTTGGGATACTTTGTTTCATCGAAGATCGAGTAGTTTCAGAGTCTCTACTTCTCTGTAGAATATGAATCATCAAATGATAATAAAGAAACCACTGGTTTCTGTAACTTTATTTAATCTTGTACTAATGTAATTTCAATTATAGGGTTTATATTTAATGTTAACCATTCTCTTTAAACTAGCTAGTTTCTTAATTTCACGGTTGTCTCACAGCTATCTCAATTTCTTGTAATTTTATTTGCTGAGACTTGATCTTGAGTGAATTGTGAGTTGTTCTACTGTTTGAAAATGGTCTCGCTTTCTCACAGTTGCTATCTCATCCAACAGCAGCCAGTTTACGTACGCTCTACAAACTCTACCACTATTGGAAACGTAAATTAAAATAAACTCACTTCAGTATAACCCTGTAAATATTCAGCTCTACTGTATTAACTTGACCAGCTGACAAATAAAATACAGCAAGAACAAGGTTGAGTGGGGACCTTACCGTATTTTCATTATCCTCATCGTTTAAAGAATTCATTCTTACCAGATTGTGATCAAATTAAAATATTAAAACATAACATAGTCAAGCTATATATATATATAAACAATTAATTGGGTCATTGTAGTGTTTATGACTAAAATAAGGTGCAAATTATGTGTAGAACTCTAGCTAGGTTGGTGTTCTTTCTATCCGCATGCAATTTCTCCACGATTGTGACTGCCGAAGCACAGAACCATATATCCTCACTCAATGTTGCAATGGCCTTTTCAACATCCATATAGTTATCATTTACAAATTTGCAGGCTTTTAAATTTTGTTAATAATATTTTCTTTTAACCAATAAAGAATCATTTTTTAAAAAAGAAAAACATATACGATATATAAACGATTATACACTTTGCCGAACATGGTCTTCTGACCGGAGTTCATCAGTTCCATGTGGCAGGAGTGGAGTATCAGAGAGTTTGCGACCCGGCCAGCATCATTTACCATTCGATTAAAGTTGACTTAGGGATCAAAAGCCACGAGACTTCCCCGCTCGGCCCGGCAATCATTCCTATGCACGTGGAATTTACATCTCCATTGGGTCCACATGTTAGAAGCCTTGAAATCAATTCTTCAAAAGTTTATCAGGGAAATTCTACGACAATCGACGAGTTTAACTCCATTATGATTTGAATTTTAAGCAGCGTGTGTGTATATATATATATTCACCCTCAATATTGAAAGTATAGAGAACATAGCTTCCAATTACGAGTTCATACGCATATCCAAATTATGATAATCTGGGGCAACTTAGATCTTGGGCGTTGAAATGTATGATAGAGATTAAAATGTCATACTATTTGTAAACGCATATAGATTTCATAAATTATGTCCCACATTATCACATATAAATTGGTACAATTCAGTTTAATTTTTAAACTAAAATAGCGTCAGACAGCCTAAAATCTCGAATTTAACTCGTTGATCATGAGAAAGAATATAGCCAATAAACTGAACTGTTGCAATTACAATTTACAAGCCAACCTTAATCAGAAGGATTAATTTTATATCGTCAAAATTCAAGATCCGAAGACTGAATCCATGTAGCTTGCGAACAAAACCTAACACGATACAGAGTTAAATGCTATTTTAAGAATTCAGATTTGATAAAGTTTTTAATTTTATTGTTCTCTCTCTCTCTCTCTCTCTCTCTCTCTCTCTCAAATATATATCAAATCTAACATGTACTGCTCCATGAACTAGATAGATGACGATTGACGACCCACTATCTATATTTAGATCGTGTCCATGCAGTATTCTGAATTCAGTCATAGCTGCAGGAATGGATCCATCAAATTTACGTCCCTATCCTTAAAGCAGCCAAAACAGTTCCAAAATTTGATTTAAAAAACAGGAACAGCTACTTCACTTTTTTTCTTTATTCTGCATCAGCTCAGGCCTCAGCTGCTTTTTGTAGCGAATCCGTGGATCTGGTACACATTCTTATATCACATCATTCAGCTCTCAATTACCCATTACCCTTCAGTTATCCGAGAGCTAGTCTCTCAGACTACGTCCTGCTCCGGGTTTCACTTTCTCGTCCATTGCGTAAATACGCATGTAATCTGAGTTCAGCTCAGCCCATGTGACCAAGGACATCAGGAAGAAGAAACAAACAAAGAGTTTCATGGAACCGTGAATTGCACGCTAGAATCCCTAAACATGATGTCCATTACAATAAGTTATCGCTGGTTAGTAGAAAAATTCAGTGAGTAAGACCTATACACGGTGTCAGAGATTCTTTAACGGCAATATGAAAACTGATCAAAACACGCACTTGTTCCGATAAAAAAGAAAACAAAAGCTTTTCTCGGATAGGTGACTGAGATTGCAGAATTAGATCTTTCCAATTATGCGTATATATCTGGAGTGGATGGATCTCGTCAGCATACTTAGGCAGCTCTAACAATTTCTAAAACTCGTGAGATTTTATTAGGCAGTTGGTCTTAGGTATGGAAGAAAGTTGGCTACTGATTTGAAATTTTTTATGCAGTACTTGGAACTGGAATTGGGTTGTTATGCTGGGCTTCAATTGGACCCAAAGGAAAACTAGAATTGATCGGATAAGTTAAACACATCTTCCGTTGTTGTAGCCAATATTTGTCATTTGATGTTTAATTCACCAGTGAGGTGACTATGCACGTGATCCGTTTAGATAAATAGGTTTCAAAGGAAAAAAAAAAAAAAGCTTAATATTAAAATACAAATTTTTATCTAACAATACTATAGGAACAAATAGGCTTGTAAAATCATCATCATCATCATCATCATCATCATCATCATCATCATCATCATCCCCATAAATATCATGAAAAATTATATGATAATTTAAGATAAGAGCATCCGTTTGGTGTAATATGATAGTTTTATTTTTTGGGATATTTGTATTGGTTCTGGGTTCGAATCTTTGAAAGTATATTTAGATATAAGAGTTTGGTATAATTTTGATTTTATCTAATCATTTGATACCATCTATCAGGGGATCGAGTTGGACACCTATTTGATTAAGGGCCTGGATCCTGTTTCGGTGATGTTGCTTAAGGGCAATCGAGGGCTTGGATTCTCCTGGTGGAGTCTCCCAAAACGTTGACTAGCGATCGGAGTTTTAGGTTTCCAAAAAATTTTTTTTTAATAAGAGTAAATATTTTTAAATTGATTTAAATCATTAAAATTAATGATTTTGATATATTTAAAAAAAATGAATTAATTTAAAAGTTAATATTTTTTAAATAAATAATTTAAATTTTAAATTAAATTAATTTTAAATTATAAAATCATATATCAAATCATTTAATATTATCATATAATTTTTTTATTATTTACCTCTGTATCTTTTGGATGTTATAACAATTTAAAAAATTATTTATAAAAAAATTGAAAAAAATTATTATAAAATTTTACCTTAAATATTAATAAGAGTTATAGAATATATAATAAGTGGTTATCATGTTATTAATTTTGTAATATAATTATTTTAGATTATATTTTATATTTTAATTAAATTAATTTATAATATTTTAATAAATTAGATTGAAATAATTTAATTTTAAATTAAAATATATAAATTAATTTAAAATTTTATTTTAAATGGCACGTGTCCATCCCTATATTTTGTGACCCGTCAACGAGTAAAAATTTTGTTTTGCCGTCCCCTTGGTGTTTTGTGAGAAATGACCATGCAAGAGTCTCGGGAGAAATAAATACGTTCCCCTTCTTCGAGAATAGCTTCTGTCATGTTATCCAGTTAGGCTTCAGGGGTGGGGAAAAAGACAGTGCGAATCCGGGCCGAATATTGCCATACCCGATCTGCATTCGGATTGAGATTTCTAAGTTCAGATCCGGATAAATGTTCGACTTTTTTGACTGCGTATAAAAATTTCAATTCGCATATTCGTATATTCAAAAAAATTTGTAAAACCGCATCAACATTACATTAGTCAGTGGCCTGACCTGATCCGATATGACCCGCAAATTCACACTCTCTCCCAAAGCCAAACTAACCAAATCCCTAAATTTCTTCGATTCCCTCCCTATCCCTAGTTCAAAATATTGATTCAATGGAAAATTAAAGCTAAGAGATTGATAACAATAAATTTTAGAATAACAGTAAGTGAAACACCCACATCAGATAATAATGATTTCAATATTTTTTCTCAAGATTCAACCCAAAATTTTCAAGGTTGAAGCTTCCATCATCCACTAACCAATACAAAAAATTTCAAGAACTTCATAGCAAAAACCACATTCATCTCAATCCAACTCCGTCGTGGAAAAGATTTCTCGTCGGAATCATTTAGCGGCCACTACTCCAAATAAAAGATTTTGCCTCGTAGGGTTTTGTTTATGGGAATTGGGGAAAATGAATTTTTCTTGGTTTCAATTTGAAATTGAAGGTCTTGAATTTTGTATAGACGATGAGGTTCCATGGCAGAGAAAAGAAAGAGAAATGGAGAGAAAAGCAGCAGTAAGAGCGAGAGCGAGTGAAGAAGACGAATGAGAGGTTATGGAAATTTAGGGTTAGGGATTTCATTACTTTTATATATGCAAATCTTTGTGGATTTTTTATGAATTTTTTTTTAATACCGACGGAAATAATTCGATTATTTTTACCGCCCTTATATGCATGCAGTGCATGGAAGCTAGAGCTACATGGCTTATGTGAACTCGTGCTGATATTTCCTTACTGGCTGGCTGCTCCTGATGCCATATGTGTTGTATGTGAAATTTATTAATTGATAAATTATGGGAGACGGGAATCTTGATTTAAGTCACTATGTAGAAATAGAAAACTCTTTTACACTCGCTGTCTTTCTATAGGATAAAATATTATTATTTTCTCTTTATTTTTTTTAATTAATGCTTTGTTAGTCTTTATTTTTTAAAAATTATTTGATTCTTTCTTATTTTTCAGTTTTGTCTTTAAAAAACTTGAATAAAAAAAAAAATTATAATTTATAAGGAGAGAATTGAAAAATAAAGAAGTATTAGATAATTTTTGAAAATTATATTCCCTATTTTATATATCATGGCAAATCCTGTTTAGATTTAAAAGTTATGATAAATATTTTTTATTAAATTAATTTTTTATTGTATAATGATTATTATATCTCTAATATTTATAAAAGTATAAAATTAAAATATATATATATATATAATTACTAAAAAAATTCTATAAAATTTAATTAATAAAATTTATATTTTGAACAAGATAAAAATTTATAAATTATATTTTAAAATTTTTATGCTTTTATAAAGATTAAGGTTATAATAATCATTATATTGTAGAAAAAATAAAAAATTGATAAAGTTAATTTAACATGAATATTTGTCACAATACTTAAATTCAAAGTATTTGTAACAAAACATAAAGGAGAGACAATTATCATTTAAGAAAATTATAAGGGATATTGGTCTTTTTCCAAATTTATTTTATACTCTCTTGAGTACATATAGTGTTTGTATTTGATTTAAAGCAGATTTGTTGCTTTGTTTTGTCAATTCTGCTAATAAATAAGATGCTGTCATAGTTATATATATAATTTCTCAAAATTGTTATGATTCAAGAAAATTTGAACTATTTATGAACTTGGAATAAACACAAAATTGAATATGGCTAAAGCCTATTCTGTTGAACAGTTGAACTTGGAACCTCGAAGAACCCACTTCAGCAAATTGGGCACTCTCCTTTAACCTCAGGCAATAATAATCTATTTTGTTGCATTTGTATTAAGTAAATTGGCACTTGACCTAGTTCTGCAATTTGGTGTGATGCGGTCAGGGGATGCACATACTTAGTATTGTGGATACGATAGAATTTGAAATGAACTCGATCCAATTCAATTTATTAAAATATTATAAATTAATTTAATTTATATTATAAAATATATCTCAAAACTATTTGTATTCGTGATTTAAATTATATTATAAACTTAAATATGTAATAGTTGATTACTGTATATTTAAAAAAAAATTATAAATAATTTTTTTTAATTATAATGTGAATAATTTTTTTTATTAATTATTATTAAATCAAAGAAATAAAGATAATTGTGTATAATTTGATACGATAAATAAATAATAGCGAGAATTTTATGTAATAATATTAAATAATTTAATTTATGATTTCGTGATTTGAAATTAATTTAATTCAGAATTTAAACAATGAATTATGGTTTAAAAATATTAATCATAAATTAATTCAAATTTTTTTTAAACTTATCAAAATTATTAATTTTAACAATTTGGATCGATTTAAATTAGTTTGGATTGGATCGATTTAAAAATATCCACTCTTAAATATGGTGTTAAACTGTGTTTAATTTTAGAAGTTGAAGCTATAATAATAGATTCTTTTGAATTTAGAATCTTGGACCCAGAATCTCTTCTGTAATATATGAGTGATTGGAAATGAGCATGGCCTTACAGTTGGCATATGGAAAATTTGGTGTTTTTTCATCTAGCATAGCAAGCATTAATTACGGTTTATTGCTCTCAATCCTTGAAGCTGGTTGAAGCTGGGGATTCTCTAATAAGTGATGTCAGTTCACATACACTTAAACTAGTTAGTACAAGAAATTAGTCGTTGTGCTTGTCTCTAAAACTAAAGGCACTTTGCTCCTCATACTTCACTTTATTTTTTAGCCAAAGCAAATGACAAAGTTAATTCCTCAATGTCATCAATCATTCATGGGATCGATTAATTATGAGAAATTTTAAATAATCATAAGCTGAAGTTCTTTGTTGCTAAAATAAAGAAAACAATGTTAAGTATTATTCTCTTTTATTGAACTATTACCATTTATTAATCATTCCCAGATTCTGCCATATCAGGTTTTAAAATTCTGAAAAACATTTTATATACCAGTATGTGTGGTTGGTAATTATATTTATGCTAACAATGAACCCGCATTCAAATGATAGAGAAGGTGATCTCATAAGTCATCTCTCTTGAAGGACATTACGATAATCCATCACAATCTTTAAAGTTCTGCTGTATTAACATTGTCTCCAATAAGAAAAAGACGTGTGAACTTACAGATACAAAAATTTCTTCTCTTCTTTCTTATAAATAACAACCGTGATTTTATGTAAGAGACTTTTTTCACCTCTTAAATTAGGCGTTACTATGCCAAAATCATTTCAATCTCTTTCTTTCTCTGTATAGGATTCTTCTCTATAACATAACATTATTGATCATTGAAAAGTTTACATTGCAACCCTTACCAATGTCTCGCGCTATTTTTTAATATCTGTAGCTAGGTTTGTAGTTCATGTGGATTGACTTCTATTTTTACATTTTTAGAAATTAGCAGTGTGGGTTTAAGTGCATTGATGTCTCAGTCTACGAAATGAATAATCTGATGGTTACCTACATAGTACATACATAGAAGAAATTATTAGCAGTGTGGGTTTAAGTGCATTGATGTCTCAGTCTAAGAAATGAATAATCTGATGGATACCTACATAGTACATACATAGAAGAAATTGTTGGTGTATGTCCTAGAAACCATTCGTGTCATCGGTTTCTGGGATTATTATTAGTCTTTAATAATAAAAGAATTGGTTCTTTATTCAC